>PVKC010029618.1:0-15057 GCA_004027635.1 Crocidura indochinensis
CATTATTATTGACAGTAATATCACAAATGTTTTCAACAATTATTGCTTAGTTTGCCATGGTAACCCTATAGCCAGGTATGGGATGTACTATATTAGAATTTTATAGTATGTTGGTCAGAAATTTAAGCTAGTACTGAGATGTACTCTAGATTCCTACTCTTTCATTAACTAGTTGAGTGACAAAAAGGCATGATGAATGTACATCTCCATTATGGAGTTCTTAGGAATTTAGAGACATTGAGTAGAACATATAACAAGCTCCCTGCCACAAAGTAGATATGGCATACATGTATTTATAATTTCTAGAAAGGTCCTGGGCAATAGTGCAGTAAATTGGGTTCTTACCTTGCATGTAGCTTAATTCCTGGCATCATATAAGGGTCCCCAACCCTTACCAGGAGTGATCCCTGAGTATTACTAGGTGTTGTCCCCCACCCCCCAAAAAAGAAAAAGATTGTAATTTCTAGAAGGACCTATTGGAATGGAATACTGTTATTAGAGTAGAATGCTAGAGAAGGAACAGAAAGCCATTTAGGAAGTATAAGAAAATCAGTGTATAAAAGTATGTAACTTTATGTAGTAAAATATTTTAAGTAGTATCCCAAGTAAACTGCTAGGCCCTTGCTTGGGAGTTACAACTCTTTTTTGTTTTTTTGGGTCACACCCAGAAGCGCTGAGGGGTTACTCCTGGCTCTATGCTCAGAAATTGCTCCTGGCAGGCTCGCTCGGGGTGACCATATGGGATGCCAGGATTTGAACTACCGACCTTCTGCATGCAAAGCAATTGCCTTACCTCCATGCTATCTCTCCGGCCCCAGGAGTTACAACTCTTAAATACCAGTTTTTACCTAGAACATGGGGACTATGATGTTTGCCTCATGAGGCTATTCTAAAAAATAGATCAGGGCCAGAGAGATAGCATAGTGGGTAAGGCATTTGCCTTGTATGTGGCTAACCCAGGTTCAACTCTGAATATTCCATATTGTCCCCGAGTACCACCAGAAGTAATTTCTGAGTGTAGAGCCAGGAGTAGCCACCAGGTGTGGCCCAAAAGCAAAATAAATACCCCCTAATTAAAAAATAGATCAATAAAATGCTAAGCATGAGACTTGACATATAGTAGCTATTAAAGAGCTTTTCTGGTTAATAATAGTTAGATATCATTGCTCACAAAATAGGCAGTGCAACTGAGTGGGAAATAGCCTCTTGCATTCCTGAAATTGCCCTGAGTCAGTAATTATCCACTTTCATTGTACATAGCTGACACTGACCAAATCTTAATTCTGATGCTTCCACAAAATTTGCTAGCTCTAGCCTAACAGGACCCCTTTTCAAACATATTGAGGTTAATAATACTTTTGGACATATATGTCAGATACAGCATTTTTACTTTGCTTTAGAAACCTCACTCTCCTATTAAAAACAGCATATATTAAATCTCATTAAAATAGTCACTTCCCCTTTATTCTTAAATTCAATCAGTCAGGGCTTGGTGAAATCCTTCTTCTGGATTTTGTTCAAAGTTCATGAGAATGACTTCACAATGTATTATTCTTGCCAGAATTGCTTATGTGGAATTGAATCACAAGAAAGCAATCAGATTAACTCAGCAAGTGACACATTTACAAGATATCTACTCTAGAGTCTTAAAAAAAAACAAAACAAACAATCAACAACAAACACTCAAAAAAGCAAAAGCAAGGCTGGAAGTAGAGGGCCAGAATGATAATGGGGCATTTGCAAAACTAGGTTGGCTCACTGGCACCTCATTTGGTCCTTGAGCCCTATAGAGAGTCAAGAGAAAGCCCTGAACATTGCTGGATGTGGCCCCAAAATGTAAAAAAAAAAAAAAAAAGGCTGGATAGAGGTAGAGAAAATTAGTTTGAATTAAACTAAATATACACAACAACCAAATGTAATTCATGAACCTTGAATGAACATAGATAATCCTCCTTCCTTAAGTAAAATATTATGAGACAACTAATAAAATTTAATTATGGACTATACATTTAAAATATTATTTGTTTTTTTCTTTTTTCTTTTTTTTGGTTTTTGGGAGCAGAAATCAGACTGAATGGCTCCTTTCTTTTTGTTTTTGTTTTTTGTTTTTTGTTTTTTGTTTTTGGGCCACACCCAGTGACGCTCAGGGGTTACTCCTGGCTATGCGCTCAGAAGTCGCCCCTGGCCTGGGGGACCATATGGGGCACGGGGGATCGAACCGCGGTCCATCCAAGGCTAGCGCGGTAAGGCAGGCACCTTACCTCCAGCGCCACCGCCCGGCCCCTTTAAAATATTATTAAATAAATTATAAAAGACAATGGTATTGTGACTGTAACACACTAATTTTTTACACTTGATGTTAGCCAAAAGGCCAAGAAGCGATAACACACTAAATTTTTTAAAGGGATACAAGTTTACATATTTAGGAGTGGTCTGATTTGTACACTTTGTTTTCAAATAGTTCAAAAAGTATAGAAATGAGGGACCAGGAAGATGGAGCAACCAGCTGAAGTGTTTGTTTTGCATGCAGGTGGCTTTGTCTTAACCTCTTGAGTAGTAGGAACATGGAAAATTGCTAACAATTTGATAAGTCTCTAGGAAAAATTTATAGGTGTTCATTAGATTTTTTTTTTAAGTTTGAAAGTTTTAACAATAAAAGTCTGGAAGAAAATACTCATGGAATATAATCAACTAGTCAGTTTAAATTTTAATCCCAGTCTATGGACACTGAGGTGATTGTCCAGCTTTTCACTCTGCATCCTCACAGACAGGACTCTGACAGGGAGACTCAGTAGAAAGACTTAGGAGGTATTTTTGTGTTCAGCCAATTCTCACCTGAAATGTTCTGTTCTTCACAGTCTTGCAACAGAAAGCTGGAGTTGGAAAGAGGTGTGGGAAGAAGACAAAGTCAAAGAGGGAAACAATAAAAGAAACACATTTTTTGGGAGGGTGAAAATTGAAAAAAAAAGAAATACATTTTTAAGAGAATAAATCTCTTCAAATTTCCAGAGTTGAGCATCTCTTTGGTTTTCATAGATATTTGGTTGCTTAAGCATCTCTCTAAACATAATGCAAACCATGCTAGTGTAAATTTTGAAGAAACAGAAGTCTAAGATAAAAGTAACAACAACAATAACAATAAAACAATGACTAGCATTTTGACATGGAATTTCTGGGGAGATACTGTTCAGGCTCAGGTTCTATATGTCTGTCTGTCTATCGATCTATCTATCTATCTATCTATCTATCTATCTATCTATCTATCTATCTATCTATCTATCTATCATCTACCTATCTTCTATCTATCTTTTGGATTTGGGGCCACACCCAGTGACGTTCAGGGTTTACTCCTGACTGTGCCTTCAGAAATCGCTCCTGGCTTGGGGGACCATATGGGAGGCCAGGTATTGAAACGAAGCCTGTCCTGGGCAGCCACAGGTAAACCGAATGCTCTACTGTTATACTATCACTCCTGCCCCAGGTTCTGTGATATATTAAGGATGTATCTTTATGAAAATAATTTCTTCTCAAGAATGAATTTACTTAAAGGTCCTGGTGTTGCTCTACTTGGAGCACAATGACCATGTTCAGAAGGAGTTTGAAAACTTAATGCCTTGACTCCTTCATATCCACTGGTGTCAAATTTAAAACTGACCCACACAAAATGTTGGGGGTAAAAAGTAGTCCAGTAAACAAACTTATTAATAGAAGTGAAATTCCACAGGGAACACAGATACACACAAGTCAGTGGGATATTAAATTCCTGTGATAAGTTAACATGGATTAAGCATAACTTTTTATAGTGCAAGTTCTTAGTATCAAATTTTGAAGCACAGCAATGTCTAATAATATAATTACTTATATTATTAACCATTTCTATTAGGCTGCAATTAATGCTAGAAGATTATGTTGAATGAGAATAGCAATTCGCTCACATAATTCTTGGACACTGACTCAAGTCCTAATTTAGGAACTAAGTCAGATGTATAGTCTCCATAGATCACTCTATCAGCAAGGCAGATTTGAATGGTCACTGGATGAGTTACATACAATAATATACAAAGAATAGTTTTTACCCTGACTTCTGGAGCTGATTGACTTAGAAAACAAATAATTGTGTAAAAACAATTTATTAAATGTAGAGCAGTTTCTTATTGCACAGTTTTCTAAGAAAATACCTTAAGTTCTGAAAATGGGATTTTTAAATCTTCTGGTTTAGAATACTCCTGGCAAAGTACAAAGTGATTGACTGTGTTTCTATGCATATAATGGTAGATGGGACAAAAGTCAATGATATTGCACATATTCTCTATTCCATCATTCTGGGAGTGATGTTCAGTGCTACAAATTATCAATACAAGAGTTAAATTCTGGAGTTCAAGATTGGGCTCTGAGACTAGGTAACTGAGTGGTCTTAGGATATCTGTTTAACTGTTGTAAACTTAGTTTCCTCTTGTAAGAGAGAATAGTAATGTATATCTTTACTTTATTTAAAGAATTCTAAATGAGATAATACAGGTTATACATATATGTATATATATATATATGCAAAGCGAGTCCTCAAAATATGTGAACTATCTTATGCTTTTAAAAATAATTACACAATATAATGAGCAGTTTGATCATTCACAACTTCTTCTACTTTGGATGTGATCATTGATTTTAATGCTTATTTCTCTTCTTTAAAAATAATATATTTATTTAAGCACCATGATTAACAAACATGTTTGTAGTTGGGTTTCAGTTATAAAAATGAACACCCTCCCTTCACCAGTGCAACCTTCCCACCACCAATGCCCCCATTTCCAAACTCTCCCATTCCCTGCCTGTATTTGAGAGAGGCATTTAATTTCTCTCACTTACTGTATTTATTTCTGTAACTGAACTCACCACTCTTTGTGGTAAGCTTCACATCATGGGCTGAACCTTCCAACCCTCATCTCTATTATCTCTAAGTATTACTACAATAATGTCTTTTGTTTTATTTTTCTCCTTAAAACCCATAGATGAATGAGACTATTCTGTGTCTATCTCTATCCCTCTACTTATTTCACTCAGCATAATAGTTTTATTGTCCATCCATGTGTAGGATAATTTCATGACTTCATCTCTCCTGACAGCTGCATAATATTCCATTGTGCAATTGAATCATAGTTTCTTTAGCCAATCAACTGTTGTCAGGGATCTGGGTTTTTTCCGGATTCTGGATATTGTAAATAGTGCTGCAATTAATATAGGTGTGCAGAAGACCTTTTGTGTGTGTGTGTGTGTTTGTTTGTTTGTGTGTTTTTGTGTTCCTAGGGTATACCCCTAGGAGAATTTTCAGGTTTTTTGAGGAATCTTCATATTGTTTTCCATAAAGGCTGAACTAGATGGCATTCCCACCAGCAGTGAATAAAAATTCCTTTCTCCCCACATCCCCTTCAGCTTTGATTGTTCTTGTTTGTGATGTGTGCCAGTCTCTTTGGCATGAGATGGTAACTCATTGTTGTTTTGATTTGCATCTCCCTGATGATTAGTGATGTGGAACAATTTTTTATGTGTCTTTTGGCCATTTGTATTTCTTCTTAGATGAAGTGTCTGGTCATTTATTCTCCCCATTTTTTTGATGGTGGTAAATAATTTTTTCTTGTTAAGTCCTGTCAATACCTTAAATAGCTCCTTAGCTGATGGGTATTAGATGAATAGTTTCGCCCATTCTGTGTGTGGCCTTGGTATCCTAGTCATTATTTCCTTTGAAGTACAAAAGCCTCTCAGTTTAATATAGTCTCATCTGTTTATCTCTGCTTCAACGTGTGTGCAAGTGATGTTTTTCTCCTTTATGATGTCTTTAGCTTCAATGCCATGGAGTGTTTTTTACCTATGTGTTCTTTTTTTTGTTTTTGTTTTTGTTTTTGGGTCACACCCGGCAGTGCTCAGGGGTTACTCCTGGCTCCATGCTCAGAAATTGCTCCTGGCAGGCACAGGGGACCATATGGGGCACCAGGATTCGAACCGATGACCTTTTGCATGAAAGGCAAACGCCTTACCTCCATGCTATCTCCCGGGCCCCAACCTATGTGTTCTATATATCTTATGGTTTCGGGTCTGATATCAAGGTCTTTAATCCATTTGGATTTGACCTTTGTGCATAGTGTTAGATGGAGATTCGAGTTTGCTTTACTGTGTATGGCTGACCAGTTGTCCCAATTCCATTTGTTGAAGAGGCTTTCCTTGCTCCATTTTGCAATTCTTGTCCCTTTATCAAAGATTAATTGATTGTAAGTATGGGGAACATTCTCTGAATACTCAAGTCTATTCCATTGATCTGAGGGTCTGTCTTTATTCCAATCCAAGGTTGTTTTAATGACTATTGCTTTGTAATACAATTTAAAGTTGCAGAAAGTGATGCCTCCCATCTTGTTGTTTTTTTTTTTTCCCTAAGGGTTGCTCTAGCTGTTAGTGGGTGTTTATTGTTCCAAATGAATTTCAGCCTGCCACTTTGCTATATGGTTCTATTGTTTCAAGAAGCTTTTAGTAGTCTTTAGGGTTTTTAAAATAAAGTATCATGTCATCTGTGAACAGTGAGAGCTTGACTTCTTCTTTCCTTCCTTCCTTCCTTCCTTCCTTCCTTCCTTCCTTCCTTCCTTCCTTCCTTCCTTTTCTTCTTTTTTTTTTGTCGTTTTTGGGTCACACCTGGCAGTGCTCAGGGGTTACTACTGGCTCCATGCTCAGAAATTGCTCCTGGCAGGCACGGGGGACCATATGGGACACTGGCATTCGAACCGATGACCTTTTGCATGAAAGGCAAATGCCTTACCTCCATGCTATCTCCCGGGCCCCCGACTTCTTTCTTTCTTATCTGGATGTCCTTGATATCTTTTTCTTGCCTGATCACTATGGCAAGAAATTCAGCACTATGTTGAATAAAAGTGGTGAAAGAAGGCAGCCTTGTCTTATAGCAGATTTTAGAGGAAAGGCTTTTGGCCTATCTCCATTCATAATAATATTGCCAATTGGTTTGTGAGTTTTGCTAGTGTTTATGTCAATCTTGTTTATTTTTTCGAAGAACCAACTTTTGCTTTCATTGATCTTCCTTTTTTGCATTTCCACTTTATTGATTTCTGCTCTAAGAAATCAGTTATAATTATAATTAAATTTTAATTATAATCAGTTATTTTCTTCTGTCTACCTTTTGTTGATCCTTTTCTAATTTTATAAGCTGTGTCATTAAGCTATTTATGTAGGCCCCTTCTTCCCTCCAAAACTCTAAATTTTCCTCTTAGTACCACTTTTGGTGTGTCCCACAAATTCTGATAATTTGTTTCTTCATTCACGTTTATTTTCTGGAATCTTTTAATTTCATCTTTGATTTCATCTCTGACCCACTGGTTGTTCAGTAGTGAACCTGTTTTATTTCCAGGTGTTAAGTTTTTCTTTGTGTCCCTTTGTAGTTCACTTCTAATTGCAGTGCTTTGTGATCTGTCTATACAATTTATATATAGATACTATATATATTTATATACTATATACCATAATACTATATATACTATATGTGCTATATATATTATATATCATACCAGAAAATTGTATACACATTCTTCTCCAATGTGCATGGGTCATTCTTCAGGATAGACCACATGCTGGTCCATAAAACCAAGAGGATAGAAATTGTATAGACTATCCTTCAGATCACAATGCAAAATGGAAGAAAGTGGCCACTTTCTTCCATTTTTCCTTTCAGAGCTAGTATATATATATATATATATATGTAAGTATATATATACATATATATATATGTAAGGCCACTTTCTTTCATTTTTCCTTTCAGAGCTAGTATATTCTTGTTGGGTTTCAGCCTGGTAGATCTATCAGGGGTGACAGGTCGATGTTGAGGTCTCTCATTATTATTGTGTTGCTATTAATTTCCTCTTAAAAATTTGTTAACAATTATATTAAATATTTTTCTGGTCCCTCATTAGGTGCGAGATTTAGGAGTGAGAGTTTAGGAGTGAGGTTTCTTTCTTTTGTATATATCCCTTGATTATTATGAACTGTCCATCTTCATCCCATATAACTTTGTAAGTCTAAAGTTTGTGTCACCTGCTATTAATATGGCCACTCCAGCTTTTTAAACAGTGTTTGCTTAGATTATTGTTCTCCAACCTTTGATTTTGAGTCTATGTTAGTTCTTCTGACTATTCAGATATGTTTCTTGTAGGCAGCAGAATGTTGTATTCAGCTTTTTGGTCCATTTTGTCACCCTGTGTCTCTTAGTTGGTACATTTAGTCCATTGATGTTGAGAGAAATAATTGTCATGGAATTTATTGTCATCTTTATATAGGAATTTGATGTGTCTTTTGGTCTGTCTTATCTTAAAGTAGATCTTTCACTTTTTCTTTTAAAGCTAGTTTGGGGCTATAAAGTTTCTGAGCTGTTGTTTATCCATGAAGCTATATATACTTTCTTCTAACCTGATTCTTAGCCTGGGTGGGTGTAGTATTCTAGGGAAGCATTACTTTTGTTGAGTTTTGTCACTCAATACCACCATTGCCTTCTGGCAAAGAGGATTTTTTTATATGACAGGTTTGCTATAAATCTTAAGAATGCTCCTTTGAATGTAATTTCACTTTTTGATCTAGAATACTTTCAGTATTCTATCTCTATCTGTGGAATTCATCATTGTGACTAGAATGTGTGTTGGGGTGCTTTTCTTCTGGTCTCTTTTAGCTGGTACTTTTTGTGCATGCAAGATTTGGCTGCATGCATTCTTTAGCTCTGGGTGTTTCTCTGCAATGATATTCTTGACTATTTATTTTTCCTGGAAATATTCTTCCTGGGATTTTAGACTCCAATTATTGTTATATTGTTTCTGTTGAGTTCATTGAAGAGTTCTATTTTGGTCTGCTCAAATTCTTTGAAAATTTTTCTCCATTGTCTGATCATTTGTTTTAAGGCTCTTTTTCAATTTCTTCTTTTTTTTTATGGAGTTGCTATGCATCTCATATTCCAGATCACTGATTCTGAAATCAGTTGCTGTTATTCTGTTGGAGAGGCTTTCCATTGAGTTTTTCACTTTGTCTACTGTGTTTTTCAGTCCTGTTATTTCAGTTTGGAGTTTTCTTATTTCTTTTTTTTTTCTTTTTTTTTTTTTGTGGTTTTTGGGTCACACCCGGCAGTGCTCAGGGGTTACTCCTGGCTCCATGCTCAGAAATTGCTCCTGGCAGGCACGGGGGACCATATGGGGTACCGGGATTCAAACTGATGACCTTTTGCATGAAAGGCAAACGCCTCACGTCTATGCTATCTCCCGGGCCCCGAGTTTTCTTATTTCTATGTTTATATTCTCTTGATTCTTTTTTTGGTTCATTCAGCTTGTTCATTGCTTTCTTTGATTTCTATGAGGATCCTCCATATTTCTTCTTCTCTGAGAGGCTAAATAGGTGGTTGGACTTTTAGATCATCAGAGCTGCTGTCTTAATTCTCTATTCATGCTATTGTCCTGTGTTGTTTCCTTGTCATGCTTACAGTGCGGTGTTTTCTACATGTTTGGTGGGGTTTATTGGCTAGAAGATGTGGGCTGCCATGAAGTGGATTGGCCTGGCTCCTCAGATGAGGCTGTGTAACTTTAAAGTAAACGTTATTTTACCATCTCTGAGAGACAGAGGAAGCTGTAGTTTAACCCTATATGTATCTGGAAACTAGTCTATTCTTGAACTCTAGGCTGTTTCACTCTCCTAAAAAGACCATATGCTTGCAGAATAGGGTCCCCAGTTATAGGGAAGGCCATCTTTAGTCTAATTCTCAGGCTGAGGTTCAGGAGTGTTCTCAGAGCTGACTAGAAAATTCTAACAGGTTTCCAGGTTCTTACCAAGAGACTCACAAGAAGCATCTCTGTACCCTTTTACCTCGAACTTATCCTATCTATTCATCTCTTCCATTTGATTGTACCCAAACTACAATCAACCTACAACCTTTATGATAGATTTGGATATATATTAAATTATTTTTTTTGGGCCACACCCAGTGACGCTCAGGGGTTACTCCTGGCTATGCGCTCAGAAGTTGCTCCTGGCAGGCACGGTGGACCATATGGGAACCGGGGGATCGAACCGCGGTCTGGTTCGTCCTAAGGCAGGCACCTTACCTCCAGCGCCACCACCCGGCCCCTATATTAAATTATTTAAAAATAAATTTTCTTATGACTTTTTTTGACTATCTAGTTGATTTGTATTCCAGTTTATGGAGAGATCACATAAAAATTGTTCTAAGTAAAAGGGATTGTGGTTGGAAAAAGTTGAATAAGTCTTGGTCTACAGAATACTTCCTGTATTTCACATTCTCTACATAGTTTTCTGGCTCTTTCTTGGCCTCTCCTTTCCTTAGCTCCATGTAAAGCTCCTTTCCCGAGGTCATTGTGATTTCACAAGCATGATCCTACTTCATCCTTCCTGGAAGCAGCTGCCAGCCTTGCTGCCCCGTTCCACAGACTGAGCAACTGAATCATTTTTCTATTGTTACTGGACCAAAGTTAACCAGTGAGTCATTCAAAAGTCCTAGAAACGGATCCTAGTTCTTGTTCTTGGCATTATTCATAAAGCTGAATGACCCCAAAGCTCTGGAGGATGCAGCCATTGGGGAGAGGGGGTGCTGAGAGAGGAACACATTTGTTTGACTGAATGAAAAACAAGGATTAATTCTTTTTGGAGACTCACAGAACTGAAAAAGAAAGGGAGGCCATGGATTTGTATAACCTTATCACTACTATACCCAAGGGATTCTTCACTGCTGTCAGAATGTTCTAGAAGCTACTATGATCCTTAGCTTTTAAATAGAAATAAGCTTCCTCAGAAAAAGCAACCAGTTTTTCTCATCATACAATCAAGGCACTTATGTGAATTTAGCTCTGAAAGGAAACGACATTTCTTTCTCTCTTTTCACGAGGGAATATTTAAAAGTGTTTGACAGAAAAATAAAAGAGAGAAAGATCTGGCTCTTGTAATAAAATTAGTAACATAAGACATTCTAAATACCGGCTATTTATACTTAGTATTTATATTTAGTACAGAGATGCTTTTTTATGTAGCATTTCCTGCAAAGTTTAGAGTTCCACCCCCCCAGGTCCCCCACACCCTCCTTTTCCTTAAGCTTTCCTTTGCATCACATGCTCTTCCATACTTCATCCTCTCACCAGTCATCCTGGTGAAGATGAGAAAAGCAAGGTTTGGTTGCCACGGTAACCAAGTGACACTGTTTCCAAAGCATCCTCATTGTAACATGAAGCAAGCCACAGCCTTTTGCAGTGAAGAAACTGCAAATGTTGACAGCACAAACCCTTGGAGCCCAGGTGGGGCACTCTAAGGTAAGGCATTCTGGACAGGACAGGAGGCTTTAATTTTACAAACTGCCCTGATGAGTTTTAGATTCACTAAAAATTTGAGTCCTTCCTCAGAGGCGGGGAATGGGTCCATAGAGCATCTTCAGAAGCTCCCCAAAGCCCTTCAATATATATTCACAGTGTGGGGTGTATTTTTGTGCCTTTATTTCTCTTTAAAAATCATTATACTATAATACACAGAAAATGGAAAACAATTTCTTCACTCCCTCCCTCCTCCTGTCCTTTGTTGTCCATTTTGTTGTGATAACAGTGAGGTGCAGGGCTCACACAGTTTTGGGAGGGACCCCCATACTCTAGTAGCTGTTCTCTGAGGTTTGCACGCTTGCAGTCAGGGAGTTCAATGCAGGGTTACACTCCTAGTTGAAGCGTGCAAGTTAGGGTGGTGGTGCTCGAGGAGTGTCCCTGCAGTGCTCTCAGGCACACTCTTCAATAGTGGCATTTCCTGGCTCTGTGCTGATTCCTCTTTGGTGGCACTGCTCAAAGGGCCAGAGTGGGGACATGCACTTTGCGCAGAGAGATTCGTAGGGATCCCTAACTCTGGGAAAGGTCAAACCAAAACTGAGAATAAAATGGGATGTGGGTGAGATGTAATGCAATTCGAAATGAGAGCAAAGATGAATAACCCAGTCAGTCCCCTCGGCTAAGATCATGCAGCAAAGAGGACAATAGCCTCCATGTCTGATTAAAAGGAGAGCTCAC
Organism: Crocidura indochinensis; assembly: GCA_004027635.1. NCBI lineage: Eukaryota > Metazoa > Chordata > Mammalia > Eulipotyphla > Soricidae > Crocidura > Crocidura indochinensis. The sequence continues at coordinate 12,078 of PVKC010029618.1, forward strand.
AGGGGTCGAAGCCATAGCATAGCTGAGATGGCGCTTGACTTGCATGCAGCCAACCAGGGTTTGATCCCCGGTATCCAATGTGGCCCCCTGAGCACCGCTAGACGTGATTCCTAGAGTACAGAACTGGAGTAACCTGTGAGTGGGGTGTGACCCAAAACTTAAAAAAAAAAAAAAAAAGGACAACTCAGTGGTTGGAGAGAACCCTGAAGATGCAACTTTTCTTGCACGCAGTTGATCTTGGTTCCCTGTGCAGAATCAGGAGTAACCCCTAAGCACTGCTGGGTGTGGTACAAAAACTGTATCAGTAAACACATGAATAAATGTTACAGTTGATGCTCTGTAGCAGGGTGTCCTTGTTGGCTACAGATCAGAAAGAATTTAGATAATCGTGGAGAAATGAGCCCCCTGTTCTGAAGCAGCCTGCCATGAAGTCGGAGGAATTGATTCCTCTCCTGCCCTCTTTAGGTCCAGTGACTTCTTGTTGTTAATTTGAAGCATGCCATTGGGTGAGAATTTACACAGAAATTGGGATATACAATAAACCGAGATTTTGATCATAGGAAGCTCAGATATCAAATTTGACTGCATAGTTGTGGCAAACTATGTCATACCCCCCTCCAAAATGGGATGTCACATGTTGCTTCAAAAAATGGAGCCAGTATTACCTAAAAACTGCATGCAATAATTATTCTGTGAAATGGGTAGTTGTTATACACTTTCTACACAATAGTGATGGAATCCTCATCAAAACCTGGTTTCTGGGTCTTTCAGCAATCTGAGTCAGTAGATTCCCTTCATTATATAGGTCATTTGGATTCTTTAGTGCCACAGTTATGTCATATCTTTGCAAGTCTAATTTTCCCAGTAAGCCAACAGCTTTTCAAAAGTTAGAAAACTTTGGTATGTAAGTGTTTACCATCAGTATCATTGAGTAAATGAAGCAAAATGGACCTAGAACTGGAAAAGAATAGAGTGAGCACTGAGAAGAGTGATGAATGAAAGTGCAAATGTTTAAATGATAGTAGGTATTTGATTCCATGGCAGACATTTCAGTCAATAGCATTTTGACAGTGAATGCAATAAGTTATGCACATAGCCTTGGTAATCTGGGAGGCAACACCATCTAATTCACAGACTGGTGAGCTTGTTTAGTAACACATTTTTTTAGGATGTAGTCCTGTCATTTAAGTGGTGTGTGGCTGTGGTACATTCTTTTGGCCTAAGTTACCTTCTAGAATTGAGAGAACTGTGAAAAGTTTTTGATATGAGAAAGTGAACAATAAGATAGGAAAATGCTCCCTTTTATTTTAAGAAAGATAAAAGCACTTTCTGCAAGCAAGATCATTTCCAAATGAGCTCACATTGGCTTTTAGGATCATTGATTATTGAAATGTTGATTAATCAAGGAGAAGCAGCAAAGTTCACCAGGATATCCTCATGCTGTAGAAAAATAAATATAGCAATAAACAGTCTTTGTTTTTCATACTGAATCATAGACAATAGGATTCAATTTAATGGAGATAAGTGAAAGACATTGAATTTGGGGACTATGATATGAGTGGCATAATCTCGGGATGTGACATTGCTTTGCAGTAATGGGTATGACAAAGGCTGAGGGATTTTGCCTGTAAATCCCATGTGAGTCATTAATGTGATATGATTACCAAGAAAAGGACTGCAATCCCGGATTGCATTAAAAGAAGCTTAGTTTGGTCCTGGACTTACTGGTTGATGTGTCAACTTATCCTATGACCCAAACAGAAAGATCCTGTTTTCAGCCCTCCCAAAACCCAGTTGGATCTGAGTGAGTAACCAGGGTGTGATGCATTTGGGGGCAATATATGTTGATGAGTCATGTTTGTGGCTGCCTGGAGAGTTAGTTGGTCAGGTGCAGGTTTTTATGTCCCTGTTTTATGTCCCATTGCTACATTGCCTTAATTATAGAGGTTCTATAGTGTGTTACTGTGTGGTAGATACCTTACAGTTCTTCTTTTTCAGGTATTGACTCCAATTCTTTCTGGAACCTATCCCAATAGGACATATCTGTAGATGAGATAAAGCAAACAGTATAGGTTTTCCTTCCTTCTCTTCTTCTTCCTCCTCTTCCTTCACTCTCCTTTTTTCCTCTCTCTTTCTCTCTCTGACACACATACACACACACACACACTTTCACCTCTCAGTCAAGGATACACAGTGAAATCAAACTCCTACACAATTGACTTCCTATATTTTTGCTGGGTTCAATGTAAGAGTCAGAAAATGCGATGCTTCTTAGAGCCCTGTAGCATTGAATATTGCTTATGTCTTCCCAGATCATCTTGGGAACCTCAAAATGCAACAGTGATATTTGGGGAAACCAAACAGGGGTGGGTATCTGCAGGTAAGTTATGGGCTTTCACCCCCAGACTATTTCTCTGACATTTATTTTTAGTTCAGAAATGATTTCATTTTTTTTTTTGGTTTTTGGGTCCACCCGGCAGTGCTCAGGAGTTACTCCTGGCTCCATGCTCAGAAATTGCCCCGGCAGGCACGGGGGACCATATGGGGCACCGGGATTCGAACCGATGACCTTTTGCATGAAAGGCAAACGCCTTACCTCCATGCTATCTCCCGGGCCCCTGAAATGATTTCATTTTTAATTTGTTATCCTGGACATGTTTTCTCAAAAACTCTAAACTCTAGTTTCTTCAACTCTAGAGTGAGAAAAACAATTGCTACCTCAAAATGAGGATGAAATACATACTACATGGGAAGTACTTATTCCAGAGACTGATACAGAGAAGCAGTTCCATAGATGGCAGCCATATTTGCTGTTCTCTAGTAACAAATATTGCTTTTTTGTTATACTTCTGTCATCACTGTTATTATTATCAGGCATCCTCTTCCTTTATTTCTTTGTTCTGGTTTATAAATTGGTTGGGATAAAACTGCATCTCCAGTTAATCTAGACATCCCTTTTAGAAATAATGCAGTTAGCAAA
>PVKC010029619.1:0-15070 GCA_004027635.1 Crocidura indochinensis
CTTCCTTCCTTCCTTCCTTCCTTCCTTCCTTCCTTCCTTCCTTCCTTCCTTCCTTCCTTCTTTCTTTCTTTCTTTCTTTCTTTCTTTCTTTCTTTCTTTTCTCCTCCTCCTCCTCCTTTCTTCTTTTTTTTTTTTTTTGGCAATTTCTTTCCAAATGAGTGGAGTTTCCAGGTACCATACTCTTATTGGTCTTACGTGAATCATGTTTATTGTCGATGTTTAGAAAAGCCCTGTATGAGTCAATTCTTTTAAATGTATTGAAACTTTTATTTTTTTGTAGCATATATCTGGTGCCTTATAGATTTATCCTGTTTTGGGTAATATTTTCAAAAATGTCAAAAGGTTAAGTAGGTGCTAGTGCTCTTTAGGTACTCAATATTCTCCATGCCTTCGACATACTCAGCATATATTCAATTACTAAGGGAGGAATACTGAAATTCTAGCTGTAATGTGACATTATCTATTTCTCCTTTCACTTTTGTCAGTTTTTGCTTCATATTTTGAAGTTCTATTATTAGGTGCCTTTAGGGTTGTTATGTCTTCTTGATGAATTGACTCTTTTATCTTGGTGAACATATCTAAAACATTTCTTTTGAAATCTACTCTGCTATTAATATACTTTGATTCATGTTTGCATGGTATGATTTTTGCATCCCCTCAGTTTTAATGTATTTTATTCATATTTAAAGTGGATTTCTTATGGGAAACCTATAGAGAGGTCCTGTTGTTTTAATTTGGTATGACAATCTCTGCTTTCTTGCAATCTTAATAAACTGTTTAAGCTTTATGTAATTACTGATATGGCTTGATTTAAATCTATTCTCTTGTTTGTTTTGTGTTTGCCTCATCCATCCTCTCTCTGTCTCCTTATGGAGTGTTTTTTGTAGTATTTCAATAATACTGTTGGCAGAGTCATTCTATCTGTTTACTTTTACAAGTTTTATCTGATTCAGTGCATAACAGTGCTTCTTTCAACAATAATCTACACTTTCTTTGTCCTCTAGACTTCAGTGCAGGTATTTTTTTCTCATATGCCATTGTATGTATGTATTTCCTACAATATATAATTTTCCCTACATGGACAATTAGCTTTTAAAGCAGTGGTCCTCAAACTATGGCCCTCGGGCCACATACTGTATTCCCATTTTGTTTCTTCACTTCAAAATAAGATATATGCAGTGTACATAGGAATTTGTTTGTAGTTTTTGTTTTTGCTATAGTCCAGCCTCCAACGATCTGAGGGACAGTGAACTGGCCCCCTGTTTAAAAAGTTTGAGGAACCCTGTTTTAAGTAATTTAAAAGTGACATAAAAATAGTTTATATTTACTCTTTCTAGCCCTCTTTATTCTTTTGTATGTGTCCAAGTTCTCGTTTGGTCTCAGTTTCCATTTAAAGAACTGTCTTTGATGTTTATGCTGACAACAAAATCCATCAGTCTTGGTTTACTTTTTTCAAAAGTATTTATTTCACTTTTACTTTTGGAAGGCACTTTTATTATAGAATTTTCTAATAAAAAGTGTACTTCATCAATTTCTTACCCAATGATAGTCATTGTGTTCTGGTTGGCTTCTAAAGAGAAATTTGTGGATATTTTTATACCGGTGCCTTTGTATAAAATATGTTTTTGTTACTCTTTTGTTTTTCTTGTAGACAGATTTTTTGAGTTAAGCAAGATAGTTTCTATTTAAACTTACTTAGATGTGAGAAAAAGGGGAGAAAAAGAGAGAAAGTATGTGTTCAAGACAGAACACGGGCTTCTCTGGTGTGGAGAGAACATAAGAACATAGGCTTCTTCTTTTTCAAAAGACAAAGAAAAATCAAGTGAGAAAAGTGTTCAAGGAAGAATATGGGCTTTAACAGCAAGTTTTTTTAGTCTGATTTTTAATGATCACTATGGTGTTTTTCTATGTTTTTGTTTATTATATTTAAATGTATTGACTTTTGCGGATCTATGAGTTTATCAGATTTGGAAAATGTTGATAATTATTTATTTAAATATTTTTTGTTTTCTATCTACCCATCCTTTCTGATACATTTGTTGAATGAATGCTAAATTTCATATTATCTAAAGGTTATTAGTCTGTCTAAAATCTTTTCAGTCCTTTTATTTATTTATTTTTTTTGGTCTGTGCTTCTATTTGGAAATTTTCTATTGCTATGTTTTCAAATTCACTGGCACTTTCTTCTCCTGTTTCTAGACTGGTTTTAATCCAATTCAGCAAGTATTCACTTTATATACTGTATTTTTGATTTCTTGAAGTTCTGTTTGGTACTTTAAATATATATTCTGTTTATTCCCTCATTATAGTTGTATCTTTTTAAAAAGCCTTTTAGCATATTCATAAATTCCTAACTATTTCAGAGTTCTTGTCTGCTTATTCCCTTCTCTATCATTTTGTTTGTTTTGTTTTGTTTTTTAGTTTGTTGTGTTTTGTTTTGTTTTTGGCAGTGTCAAGAATCAAACCACACACATATAAGGCAAGTGCTCTATTGCTGAGCCACATCCCTGGCCCCTCTCATTTCTACTTTAATTTAATTTGGGGGGCTTCATACCCAGCAGTGTTCAGGGGTTACTCCTGAATCTGCACTTTGGCATCACTCCAGGAGGGGTTCAGGGGTCCATATGGGATACTGGAGATTGAAATTGGGTTGGCAGCTTGCAAAGCCAGAGCCCTTCCCACTGTACTATCACTCCGGCCCCTCTATTTTTGTTCTAAGTGCTTTATTTTCCTCTGTATACAGCCCATATCAACCTCTTTCCTATATTATCTACAAATATTTATTACATGCTGGAAATTGTGAGTTGTTATGCTGTTCAGTTCTGAATATCTTGGCTTCTTTTCATTTTCATTTTGTTTTTATAAATAAATTCGTTCATTTGAATCACTGTTAGATACAGTTACAAAGTTGTTCATGATTGGGTTTCAGTCATACAAGTCGTACAATGTATAACACCCTTCACCAATGCATATTTCCCACCACCAATGTCCCCGGTTTCCCCCACCCTCCCCCTTGCCTGCCTCTGTAGCAGATATTTTTATTCTTTCTCTTTTTGTCTCTGTCTCTCTCTCTTTCTCTTTCTTCCCTTTTTTCTTTTTAGACACTGTGGTTTGCAATATTGTTACTGAAATGGTATCATGCATATGTCTTGGCTTTCTTTAAGGATTGTTCAACTTTGTTCTAGCAGGCAGTGTAGTTATTTGCAAATCAAATTAATCTTTAAAGGCTGAAGCTTTATTAGAATAGGTCTAAGAGAGACTTTATTGTAGGAAATGTAGCCCTGCTACTACAGTAAATCTTCTAAGACTCCCTTTAATATCTGAGATGTTCTCAAGGATGTTTCAAGGATTAGAACTCCAACCTACCCTGTCCCTATATGAGTCTGGCAACCATTACATCCCTCTGCCCACTCTTTGCCCAATCCTGTTCTAGTTTAGATTTAGGAAAAGGCTTAAAAGAAATGCTGGGGTTTTTCTGGAACACCTTATCTGTTTCATTCTTGTATTCTGGACATAGTTTTAGTTTTGTGCCCTGAAATTTTTAGCTGTATCAACATCCCTCTCTGATGTTTGTTTCTTCAATTCAGCAAGATTTAGGCTCTTTTTCATCCAGAAAACATTCCCAGGCAGAATCTAAAATAGTTTTCAGCTCACTTTATTGGTCCTCCTTAAAAAAATTAATAACATGTACAGCCTAAGTTAGAATCTAAATTTTTTTCTTTCTAACTATTTACAGTGGAAGGGAAATTTGATCCTCTGATCCAAATTGAGGAACATGCGCTTAACTGAAAAATCTACTGTCCTTTTTTGGGGGAATCTGCACTCAGGATCTGCACTCAGGAATTATTCTTGGTGGTGCTTAGGCCTACACAGGATTGGAAGGATCAAGCTCAGATGGACCAAGTGCAGGGCAAGCATCCTACACACATTACTATGGCTCTGGCCCCTCTACTGCCCTTATAGGCTTTCTACACATTTATTTGTCAAGTATACCTGTTTTTTGTTGCATCCCAATAACAATATGTCATATTACTATTGATGCCACACTTGTTTCTTAGTTATTGTAATAGCTTTATTTTTGCTTTTTATTTTTAGGCCATACCTGGCTATCCATGGGCTTGTTCCCAGCTCTGTATTCAGGGATTACTTCTGATGGTGTTCAGAGACTATCTGTCAAGCAAAGCAAAATCCTTAACTTTTTTTTTTTTTTTTTGATGTTTTGGGCCATACCCATTTGATGCTCAGGGGTTACTCCTGGCTAAGTGCTCGGAAATTGCCCCTGGCTTGGGGAACCATATGGGACGCCAGGGGATCAAACCACGGTCCTTCCTTGGATAGCGATTACAAGGCAGACACCTTACCTCTAGCGCCACCTCACTGGCCCCAAAATCCTTAATTCTTATATGATCTCTCTGGGCCCCTGTAACAACTATTAAAATGCCTACCCTAATTCCTCGCTTACTTCATATTACCAAGATAACATTTCTCAAACACCAATCCATTACATGGCAGCAAAAGTAACTGTAGAAAATGAAAAACCACTCAACCATTGACATCCACCTCTGTTAGATGGATATAGGGCAAAGTCTTGCTTTCTTTTATTTTAGAACTTATTTTTTTAGGAAAATAATTTTTGTTTTTTAGTTAAAGTTTTTGCATTTTAAATAAAATAGAAAAATAATAGAGAATGGGTTCCAAGGGCAAGTCCCAATAAGAGCGCCCTAAGAAATATTTCCTTTTTTTTGGTGATAGCATAACCTTTCTAGTATCATTGCATATGACTTTTTTTATTCCCAAGGAAGGCCTAATACTTGATAAGACTTGCCTGGCTTTGTATCAGTCTTGCAGTGGGCCCATTTGAGTTCTCTTCCTAGAGCCCCTCTAGTCTTTAGTCACTGGGATTTCTGGCATTCCCCCAAGACATACCTGAGGATTGCTAAATCCTGCTCAGGCTCCCTCCCCCTACACACCAGTGAAATAAATATTTTTTTCTGGTTTAATCTCCCTGGATCTGGGTTATGCTTTGCCCAACTATTATGGTCTCTGATTTCTCCTGTTTACCTGATTCACTTGTGGCATCTCTTTTTTCAAATTTATTTTTTATTTGTGTTAGTTGTCTTATATAGTACCATCACATCTTTTTTTTCTTTTTTATCAAATCTAGGGTCTTAACATTTTAACAGAATCATTGAATACATGTATACACTTTATAATATTTAGCCATTTTTTGTCTTTTTTCTATCATCTTGCTATCAGCTCTCATTTTTTTCATGTGCCTAATGGGAGATATATTCTATTTTCTCAAATGTCTTAAAAATAAACAATGGATTTTTTTTATTTGGGGCTTCGTGGAAAGCAGAAAGACATAATTCTTAGCTCTACAGTACAGAATGGGGAAGAAATATATTCCAGATGGAGACAGGAGGAAAAGCAAAGACATGGAAGCATAAAATCAGGGCCAGATTTGAGAATAACACAACCCAGAGTGACTGAGTCAGGATATTTGATAAGCCAGATTCACAGAGGATGTCTGAGATAGGGGCAGGAGGACAAAGTTTAAGTAAATTTTCTTCTAAAATAAAGTCTGAATCATTTTATCTGGTGTTCAAACTTCTAGCACCCACTTTTCCAAAGTCCTTAGCCCTTTTTCATGTATTTGAATTGATATGTGAAACAACAAGAATAACACGTTGTTGAATAGCATTTTGTTTTCAAGTAATGAAAAAGAAGAGTAAGTTCAGGCTGATACTGAATGAAACATTTTATATATATAATAACCTGACTTTATTGCACATTGTTTTGCTCAATGTCACAATTTCCTATCAATACTGTTAAGTAAGAGTTTACTGTACTTGCCATTGTTGGGATTTCTGTCTCTGTCATTGTTTTCCTTTTCTCATCTTTCTGACTTATGTGTGCTCAGGATTTTTGACAAAGTCCAAGCAAGATTCTCCTTTCCCACTGGCCCTTGCCCACTTGTGTGCCTCTCTCCAGGGCTTACAGCTTTCTCACACTGCGTCTATAGTCAATCTCATGCTCCAACTAGGGACTCACTCACCTGGCTCCTTCACACTGGGATCATGTGTTCCCAAGGGCCACAAACTCCCTGGTTTACAAACAGCTCAGTAGCTAGCGGAATGCTGAAAGACCCTGTAAGTGCTCACTCAGTAATTGGGCCTCAGATGGATGATCGAGTAAATAAACAGGAGGAAAAGCTTTGAATGCCAGTTAAGGAGCTCAGACTAGCCTGCGAGCCACAGGAGGCAACCGCATGAAACGGGAGGCGCACATCTGGTGTGGGAATTCCGCTCTCAGAGCCGACCTGAGTAGAGCAACCAGCAACCAAGTGAAAGCTCAGAAGTGGGGTGATACACCAGGATGCTAAGCTCTGGCAGCGTCCAGGGAGGGTCCCTGTCCTGTCCTGAAATGGTTAAGGTGGCCAAGGCCCATGGCTCACTCCACAGAGGAGAAATTTCCCTGTCCTTGCCTAAGTGAATGGCTGGGATGAAAGTGACAGCCCACCTTAGTGATGGCGGCATAATTGGTTGTTCAGCTCTGTCCTTGTCAGAGCGCTGACAGTTCTGCAGATGTCCTGCTCCGCTCTCCAAAGGTTAGCCTCAGCTGGTGCGGCTGTTCATTAATCATTCCTCCCTGACAGGTCTCGGTGCAGCCCACAGCTGTCCCCCAGCAGCCCCCCACCCCACCCAGCTAGGTTGGAGGCAGCCTGAGCTCCCCCAGGGGCTGGTCCCTACTCAGGGAGACAGGTGCACCACCATCCTAACCTGCCACCACGGCTGAGCAAGAAACACTGATCACGGAATTTCCCTGGGATCCTCCCTCCTGGAACTTGGGTCTGAATCACCTTACAAGCCATCCTGACATCGTCAACTTATCTCTCCCTTGCCTCCACCCAGAAGCTTTTTACTGAGAGACTCCCCAGACCTATTCCTTGGGAAATAGGACTGAGAAACTGAGTTCTGGGTGGAGTAGACACTTGTCTCCACACTGCAAATTGCGCACATGATAACAGATGCCCATGAAGCACTACTAGGATTCAAAATCACATGTGGTTCTAACTTCAGAATATTCTGGGAAGGCTTTTTGGTCCTCTCCCTATTGCTTCCCCTCTAAAGTTAATATGTTGGACTGAGATAAGCCTGGCACATGGTTCCAGTCAGAGCAATGAAGGAAGGGCTGGGGTCCAGGTCTTAGGCAGAGAGAGCACCTGGGTTGTCAGAGCAGGCAAAGCAGTCTGGGTTGGAAAATGTGGTCCTAGTGTAGGGAGATTTAGAGCCCGAGTTGGACAAAGTGGTAGCATTGGCTTGAAAACTCATTTGCCTGAAACATAGCATGTCAGCCACCAGCATTGTCTCTCAGCCCCTATGCTACTGTAAATCATCTTGGCTTCCTTTTTTTAACCCTTTTAGTTTTTCCTCACTTCTTTGGGTATATTTAACCTCTTGGTTCTCTCTCCCCTTTCTTCCATGTTGGAGGCCTTCAGGATCAGGCCTGATGCAACTCAACAAATATAGAATTAGGAAACCAATATGGCTCCCCAGCCTCCAGCGTGAAGGAACACCTATTCCTGGGGCATGGGCTTGGTTCTGGCCTTCCAGGTTGTCTGTGCACAGTGCAGGCATCATCATTTCCCCCCATTGATTAGCTGTCCACCCGCAAACTTTCTAGAGGAGCAAACAAGGACACTGGGAGATTAGCATTCTGTGAGTCTTCGGTCTCCAAACCACAAACACCTGCATTTTTACATTCAAAGACCCTCAGCACAGCCAGCCTGAAGGTTCAGAAAGGCAAGGTTGTGCTCCCTCAAGCTCATGCTCAGGAGCCAAGAGACCCTTTCCAAAGGCAGCCCACTGACCAGTATCTCTTCCCACATTCTCAGCTGCATTTCTTACACTAGCCATCTCATGCAAGAAACAAGTTCTTCCACAGTGCATGAAAACTTTGAGGTTTTGAGACTTGCTTCAAGATGACACAGCTGAGACCTTGGCTTCAGAACACTCAAAAGCATGTGACTTGGGTTTTTAAATCATCTCTCCTTTCCTTCCTATAGCCTTGAATGAACAAACTAAGACTAGGAGTGAGGGATCTGTGCAACAGCATCTTGCTGGCAGGCAGGGTGCAGATGCTTGACTGTGAGCTCTGTCTCATTCACTGGATGAGCTTCACAGCCTCCTATTCCTGCCCACAATAAGCTTTGGCACTTCCTCTCAAGTTGTGAAACCACTCTCTCCCAACCATTGCCATACACGGGCAATGCCCACCTCTGTTTAGGAACTGCTGCGTTGTGCTCTTCAGTTACCAGCTCTCTTTCGCTGTGCTCAGCAAAAGTAAGGGCCAGCAACTCCTCACTCTGTGGAGAGACATAAAAGGAGAAGGCTCTCGAAGGTGGCGTGTGGCAATCAGGATGAAGAAGAAGGTAGTTTTAGGCGGGGAGCCAAGTGATAAATATCAGAGGAAAGAGGATTAAATTGTGGGTCAATCCAATCCTTCATCTTTTTATCTCTTCATCCATCAGTCCCTCTATCTTGCCATTCATCCATTTTTCATATATTTCTCTATGCTGTCTGCAACTTTCCCCCTCAATATTTTCTATCTTATAGCCTGTGCAAGGCCTTGGATGAGAGGAAGCAGTCACCTAGGGACCTTCCAGGGTTGTGGAAGGGACTTGGAATCTTATCTCTGATGCTAAGAGTTCCAGGATCTTGAATGATTTCTGAACTTCAGTAACTTAAAATTAGGGATAGCTATGCTTCCTCAAAATTTCATGAAGGACTGGAGAGATAGTTTAGCATTCAAGGTGTTTAGCATTTCATGTGAACAAACTGGGCTTAATTCCCAGCACCACATCTGGTCTCTTGAGTATTGCCAAAATTGATCCCTAAACTAGGGTTAGGAGTAAATCTGAGTATCTCTGGGGGCGACTTTTAAACAAACAAAAATCCAAACAAAAGTCTCATGAAAACATATTGTGAAAAATGTCTCATATTCTTTTCAAATGTTATTTATTAATAAGGGGGTTTTTGGACAAGTACAAAGCCAATGGTAATATCAGGCACGAAGTGTTAAAGGCTACTAAAAAGAAATGGGCAATGGATCTGAGCAAAAATTCCTAGGTAGAAAAGAAATTCAGTTGGCTAAGAAGCAGAAAAATGATGCTCCAATTACAAGAGTTTAGGGAAATGCAAGTTAAGACAATGATATGTCATTTGTAATCCTGCAGATAGGCATAAATGTAAAATATTTACATTTTATGTGTGAACGCCGGTGTGGGTGTGAGGAAACAGGTGCTCCCAACTTCTCTAGGAACAGCTTCAGCATGTCATACTGTCTGGGATGAACTGTAAGAATGAGAATTTTCAGGACCTTTGACCTAGAAATCACACCTGTGTGGCTCTTTTCTACAGAAACAAATGCCAGTAGGAAAAGTACACAGCTTGCATAATAGAACATTAGAAGGAGTAAATAAATACATGGAAGTCATAAACATGAATGAGATCTATGTGGATTGTCATAAAGGGATGTTCATATCCTAGTAAGTAAAAATTAAAGGTAATTGTGTGTATGTGGTATGATGCCATTCAAAAATCAGAAGAAAAACTCTTTATGGAAGTGACTATATGAATGAATGTATGAGCATCAATAAAGGCATTAGGAGCTGGAGCTATACTATAGAGTTAAGGCACTTGCCCTGTATATGACTGACGAGCACCTCCAGGTATGGAGCTGGAAGCCTGTGAGTATTGCAGGGCCTGAGCAGCAATGCCTCTTTGGGCCCTCTTATTGAATCACTGACTCAATTAGCCAAAGAACCACTGGGAGAAATCTCTGAGCCTCCTTAGTACTATGAGGGAGACTCCCCTGCATTCTTTTTTGAATGAAAGGCTTTGGGCATATGCAAACAAAACATTTCATTGGTTACCTAAAGCACTGAAGAGGGGGATAAAGAAATAGGAGAAAGTAAAAAAGGAGACAAAATTATAAGTTTCTTTATACATTTTTGTATTATTTGGCCTGATAAGAGAGGCATTTTAACCTTTGTTAAGAGAAAAGAAAAGATTACAGATCACATTGAAGGCATGGAAAAAAAGATTAAAAATCAGAGCAGGAACTGGAGTGATAACACTATGGGTAGGGCTTTTGCCTTACACGCAGCTGACTCAGGTTTGATCCTGGGCATCCAATATGGTTCTCTGAGATTGCTAGGAATGATTTCTGAGTGCAGAGTCAGGAGATAGATGGGCTTGAAATGAGTTAAATTAGGACACTCTGAAACTTGGAAGGATCAGTCCTGAGCTGTAGAATGGGCCCTCCAATGTTTAGGCCACAGGTGTGAGCTTGCACAAGTGTTAGGAATAAGGTCAATCCTAGCCAGCTTGGGCTTTTATACAAACTGAAAATAGTACTGGAATCTATAGAGCCAAGAGTAAAGCAAAGCCATGGTCACCAGGCTTGCTAGAGGCTACACAGTAAATGACCAGCAGATTTCTCTACCTGGCAGCCCCTCTTAGAAAGCTTTTTCTGCAACCCCCACTGAAGCTGACGGAAAGGAGAAAAGAAAATTGCAAAATGAGTTGGAAAACCTTCCTACTTTGTCTTCAGTATTAAAGAAATGCAAAGGTGATGAATTAGGCAAATTGGTTGATGTCAAGTTGTATCCATCAGAATGATTCAGAGGCCAGAATGAGTAATAGTAATGGGGAATAGCTGTTACTAAGAGTAACTGAATTAGCATTATCGAAAAAGACAAAGGAAAAGCAGGCGGCCAGTACACCCCATCCCCAGGCCTGCCCCTCTATCTACATATTTGACTGTTGCAGGGAGGTTCACCTTGAGCTGGGGGGAGAGAGGCTGGATACTTTTGTCCCACAGAATTTCATGTGAGGTTGGCATCAACAAAATCCAAAAGATTCAGGTCCATTGTCTCATTAGATTGCATGTTAAGCATGTAATCTGTCAGGATCATTGATGCCATTTCCCGGGGAGCTATGGAAGCTGGGGAAGCTATGGAAGCAGGCCAGTGACTGTCCACAGTGCTGTAAGTACCAACATTCAGTTTTCGATTCATAAGACAGGGACTTGAATCCAGAGCCACCACCACCACCCACCAAATTCTATTTTTTAAAAATAAACCTCAACTTTTGTCTCCAGCCATAGTAGTGAAAATGAAATGAGCTCCATAGACACCACCCTTTAAGCCCTACCAGAGATCACAAAGGCACAGTACTAGGACCTGTATCCATACACAGAAGTGTTTGCCGGGGACTGCTCTCTCTGGCTTGTTAACTTAAGAGTCCTGGTCTAGTCCATGTGACTCCACCAGTTTTAGATGCAGGAGAATGACCAGGACAGTCCTTGAACCATTATAGATTGTGGTCTAATGAACAGTCAAAAAAGTGGCTAGAGCCAGAGCGGTGGCATCTGCTTTTCATGCACTAGCCTAGGACAGACTGCTGTTTGATCCCCCAGCATCCCATATGGTCCCCCAAGCAAGGAGCGATTTCTAAGCGCATCACTAGGTGTGGATGAAAAACAAAAAGGTGGCTAGAAAGCTTTTGTATCAGGTTCTTCTTGGACAGGAAACCAAGAGAATGCTGCATCCCAGCAGGATAAAGGCCTATAGTTTATATATTTGTATTTAGGTCTGCTGGTTGTTAGAACTACCCCAACTTATTGACTTAAAGTGTTCCACATTCATAAATTCACAGAGATAGATACTAACAGTGTTGAATCAGGGAGTCCCTGGGATGACAGAAGGAAGATTCCTGGGTTTCATGGTTGCTAGTGGTGACTGGTGATCTTTGGAACATCTGGCTTTGGCTACATCACCCTAACTTCTGCTCCATCTTTGCCCAACTGTCTTCCCTCTATGTCTCCTGTGTCATGTTTTTACCATTGATCAAATTGATAGCTCATTCCAATCCAATGCCAAATTGATAGCCCATCCCAATTCAATGCCAGTTTATTTCACCTGAGAGAGTTCAATGGGTTGGTTATATGCAAAGCTGGCTTTGTAGGTGGGTGGCTCAGATTCAAGCCCTAGGATAGCATGGGTTGTAACCCAAACACCAAACAAAAGAATCTTTCTAATGCTATCTCATTTTACTCTGACTAAATCAGCAAAGACATTCTTTCCAAATAAGGGCATACAAAGTTAGGTCTTCAACTTGTTTGAGGGAAACTAATTTAGCAAAATTAGTTTGGGTCACAAAAGTATGTTTGGTATACATGGTGCCTGGATAGCTGCCTCAGGGACCTCCAGGGCCTCCTTCACTTCCTAGTTCCAGACTTAGGGTGACTGGACTGCCAACAGAAATATCTAGGGAGAACCCCTACCTTGGAGACCATGTTTTCTACTGCAAATTTCCTCTCAATACTCTTTCCTGAACTTGTTCAAGGCTTGATAGGATTATTATTGTAATTAAACAAGTTATAAATTAAAATTAGTTAAGTATTACTTTTCTTCCATAAAATTGTTTCGTTTTAGAATTAAAACGCAAAGAATTAAGGTACTTCAGAATTCCTTTTGTTGGAAGATAGAACATTTCTCACATGTGCTGGCCCAATCGAGTCACTCTGACCATAGTTTTTATTTTCTTTTTATTTTTTTGTCAGTTTTTTTTATTTTGTTTTGTTTTCACTTTTATTTTTACTGGAACAGCCACCTACTGTCACCAGAATAAGTTCAAAATCCAAATTAGTATCTTGGGTGCATTCCTAAGAGGAATTAGGTTAACCCCTAAAGAAATCAGACTGGAAAACACATTCTTCTTCCAAGCAATGGAACACTAATGGGGTGTGTGCCTGAGTCATCTCTTTGTGGGAGAGAGCAAAGCTAGCTGTCCCATCTGCAACATTTCTCTGCAACATCCACTTCTTGTTATCCATAAGGAGGCAACTAGGGTCAGAATGGACCCTGGATCCACCCTGTATCTACTTCCCCAGTCATCCTCCAGGGCTAAGTCATATTATTCTTGGTTCCAAGTCTCTCAAGAGCCCTGTGGGGCTTTTGAGGGGGATCTACCTACCAACATACACCAAGGTGTAGGGGTGAGAAAGCCTTACTCTGTGAAATGATCTACTGCTGTAAATGTGCTCCTGGTGTAACATGCAGAGCATGCAATGTATCTAGTGACAAGGCTGGAGATGGAGGTATGGGTACCAAAATCCTATGCTCTGAATCTCACAGCCTTTTGCTCAATCCTCTTCCATTTCATTAGTTCCTCTTAGTCCCATTGAACACTACATTGTACCCCCAACTTCTTGAAAACATTTCAGAACTAGTGCTTTTAATTTTATTAGTTGTCAATCTCTTATTACCTAATTTATAAACTAAACTTTAGAATGTATATGAAAAACCAATGTGTGTCTAAGATACAATGCACAGTTTCAGGCATCCACTGGCTACTGGGAACAGTGTTCATGGATATAGGGGCATTTACTGTATGGATAAACTACAGGACTTCTCCCTTTACCTGTGAATCATAAACAGCGAATGTAGCCATGTAGGAATCTGAGACACAGGCAGCTGTCAGGTTCTGAATTTCTCATGTGCCCTAGGGTCCTGACATCCTCACTTTGTCTCCCTTGCAGAGATCTAGTGCTGAGTCTACGCAGCAAGAATGGAAGAAGTTCTAGCCAATGAATGCTTAAGTTCTGAACAGGCATATCATGCTGTCAGACCTAGACTTAGAATGCCAGTGCTCAGCTGGCTTTATGCCTTGATCTCCCAGTGGAAGCTGTACATATAGTTCTTATTGCTCCCACAAAACCCCTTAGACCAGACTCAGGCTTGTTTACACTCTTTTTCCAGAACCATGATCCTAGAGAAATGCAGATCAGAGGTGAAGTCATTGGCACCCATAAACAGACCTCTCCTTTATGCAGTGTAGGGTAAGAGAGTGGAAGAGGGGTGGTTTCCTCCCAGCCTTCCTCAGAGGGTTGCAGACATCCCACATTGCCCCATGGTACTCATGTTGCACAGTCTGCAGCCAGCACCAGGGCAAGCTGCCTCTGAGGCCTATTCCAGATCTTCCCCCTCATAGGCATCTGCACTGAACATGCCACAGTGAATTGACAGAACATTTCCCAAGGTGGAAAGAAACATAAATCCCTGGTGGCAAGTTCATATGCCATTTTGCTGCTGAGAAATAGAGGCCCCCATGCCTGGACTGGCAGGAATATGGGATCAGAGCCAGAAACATTCATCCAGCCTGCACACCTCTACTCTGGGGAAGCAGAATGTCTGGAAGACTGGAGGAGGGGAGAATAATCCAGGAGAAAAGGTACCAGGAAGGAAGACTAGTAGTTTAACTGACTGTGAAGGCCACGAAAAAAATCTTAAAAATGTGTTTTAAAGTAAATTTCTCTATTATTTATTATCAATAAATATTTAGGATTCATATAACTGTTTTATATACCTATATCCTGGGACTGCAAAAATTGTCTTGGGTGAAAGGGGTCACAAATGAAAAATAGTTGAAAAAACTCTAGACATAGGCGGGGGTGGGGGTGGGGAGAAGGGAGATTTGGGACAATGGTGATGGGAACATTGCACTGGTGATGGGTGGTGTTCTTTACATGACTGAAAACCAAACACAATTATGTATGTAATCAAGGTGTTAAAATAAAATATAAACAAAAAGAAAAAACTCTAGACATTAGGAATGAAAGTAGAAATATCTAACTCTTAGGAAGTCGATGGGGATGGAGATAAAAAGGATCCAAGGAAATATATTTTGCCCCTTAGAGAAAGTATTTGCTCAGCTCTGAGATGTGAAGCCAGCATAGTTCATTTTTTTCATTTCTAATACTCAGCCAAACTAAATATGGTAAGAGATTAAAGCTGATAATTTGTAATTATGAAAATAAAATTTGAGGGGCAGGGAAGGTGGCGCTAGACATAAGGTGTCTGCCTTGCAAGCACTAGCGTAGGGTGGACTTCGGTTCGATCCCCCGGCGTCCCATATGGTCCCCCGAAGCCAGGAGCGATTTCTGAGCACGTAGCCAGGAGTAACCCCTGAGCGTCAAACAGGTGTGGCCCAAAAACCAAAAA
>PVKC010029620.1:0-14665 GCA_004027635.1 Crocidura indochinensis
CCCCCCAAAATAAAATTGATCAGCTTTATAAAAGTTATAAGATTTATCAAAATTTTTATAAAACATAAAATTTATCAAAGTTTTTAAGAATGGAAGGCTATTTGCTGGAATTCATTTCTGAGCACAGAATAAAGTGGAAACCCTGGACATCATCACCCCTTGACAATCAAAAAAAAAGAAGAAGAAATAGTACCTGCCTGAAAACTATTTTCTTCAAACTCTTAAAAATAATTAAAATATTTCCAATTATATTTCTGATAATAAAATTATCCTGTTACCAAAGTCAAACAACTAAACACCATAATCAATGGGTATATGTGCAATAATTTTTAACAAAATATTAAAAGATGGAATTCAACATTTTATCAAATGATTATGTGCCATTATTAAGTGATATTTGCTTCATGTATGTCTGCAGTTATGATTTTAAAATCAATAAAAATAGACTAAAACATACTAGAGAACAGAATAATAATGCACCCTATAAACTTATAACTATAACATTCTTCATGGTAGAAAACCAACAGCTTTTTATTTACTAAAGAATAATGCAAGACAGGCTGGAGAGAAAGCCTTGCACATGGTCAGCCCTACGTTTGAATTTTGGAATCCATATGGTCTTCTGAGCCTGCCAGGAAGCAATTAATGAGTGCAGAGCCATGAGTAACTCCTGAGTGCTATTGGGTATGGCCTCCAAAACTAAATAAAATAATAATACAGGATACTATAGAGCTAGTACAAGAGGTAAACCACTTGCCTTGCATGCAGTTAACCAGGATTCTACCCTTGGCATCCTATATGGTACCTCAAGCATTACCATATGATCTGTTAATAATTATGTCTGGATGTATAGCTTATAACACTGAGCATCACATGGTGTGTCTCCCCAAAAAATAATAAGAGAAGGCTGAATATATCACTACTCCTAAAGCTACTGAACAATAAGAAATAAAAGGAGTTTGGATCAGATTTAAAGTTGCCATAAACAATAGATAATGATAGCATATGTAGAAAACAATGAAGTGTTCACTATAAAGTTATTAGAAACAAGAAATAAAGTGATAAATTATAAGAATATGAAAAAATGTTTGAGTCCAAAATATGTTGATTCCTATATAAAAATAAAAATGAGAATTTTGAAAGAAATTGTCATTGAAAACATAAATATTACACTAAATATTCATATCTCCTCAAACATAATAAAACATAGTATACTGACTTTCTAAAATTTCATTTATATTTTTCTCATAAGAATAATATTTTTATAATCAATGTATCACAGAAGGATAAACACATGTAGAACATAAAACAAGAATTTTTAACTAAAAGAAATTTAATAAAATATGAAGAGTTAGTTCCTGAAAAATGAGTGCGACTCATTTATTATAAAGAATATAAATAGTCACAAAATTCTTTATACTGAAGTATATAGTAACAAAATATTTAGTGACTATGATCAAATTCTAATTAAATAAAAATAAAAATAAAATAAATATAAAAATGAAATAAAATAAATTAAAAATAAAAATACTATGGCCCATAGAGAATCACTAAAGATCATAAAATTCTGAGAAAAAGTAAAATCAAGACATCATACTATCTGATTTCAAATTATGCTATAAATCAACAGTAATTAAAACCATCTGTTTTATAATACAGACACAATTAAATTAAGTGAAAATGGTATAAATAACTCATCTATTCATTAACATTTTATTTTCAAAGAATGGAGAATATATAGTGGTAAGAAAATTTAAGAGTAACATACAACAAATATAGTAGAACTACTCTTTAAACCCATATACAAAAATTATTTCAAAATGGATTAAAGACTAACATGTAAGGCTCAAGATTTTAAAAGCACGTTAATGACATTAAGTGAAACTATCATTGACATTAACAGAATATGAGACACTGTACTTCTGTGATCTAAAACTAAAAGGAAAACAATTGAGACCACATTAAATTAAAAACTTTTGTAGGGCCTTTGAAAATGTAAATAGAACCAAAACACAGCCAAGAGCACAGGAGAAGTTATTTGCACATTATATATTGACAAGGGGTGTATGAAGAACTAAAGCAAAATAGCAATTAAAAAACATAATTTCTCAACAGAGAACATATGAGAGGTTGATAGGCAAGGATAAATAATTTAATATTACAATGATCATCATAGTGATTCAACACAAATTTAGGAGTCATAAACAAACCAGTGAAAATAACTGAAATAATGAATAGCAATTATAATCAGAGAAAATTCAGAGGAAAAGAAACCTAGATGTACTGCTGATATGACTTTAACTTGATACAATAATTTTGAAATATGCTATTGTTAAGTCGATTTTATAAACGAAATATACATATACTATCTTATCCAGCCATCATACTTAATGGGTATCTATATGAGAACATAAAAGCATTTAAAATATTTATACATATATGAAATACTATTTGATATAAAAAGTTGATAAGAATATGCCATTCAGAGAAAAATATAAGGAGATTAAAGGATTCATGTGACGTGAAATAAGTGAAAGGAAAGTAGTGTTAATTTCATATTTGTAAGAATATAAAGATATAAAATCTATACTCAGAGAAGAGCAAGACAAAATAAAATGGTACTGATAATCAACTGTGAAGAGAAATAGATGGGGTAGATAAATAGCATAAATGACTTAATAATATATTTAAAGTTATTTTATAGATATTAGTAATTCCTAAAGCATTTAAAATCTGATATCGGGTCAATCCTTGGAATATGGTCCTGTGAACACTGCAAGCAGTCATTTCTGAGCACAGAGCAAGGAATAGTCCCTGAACACCATCTAAAGTTACATCCAAATCTAGAAATGAAAACAGATTCTCTACTTATATTTTATTGGTCCCAGGTAGTAGATGTAAAGAAGAAAGGGGATAATAACATCCAGGGCAAAGCTAAGACTAAAACAAGAGAAATGGGAATTGATTATGTATGTATCAATAAAGGTTGCATTAGCATTAACTAAAAACTCAAAATCGTAGCCAAAAGCTTAATTTAATCTCTTAACATTATGAAGTTATATGTATTCTAAATGTGACCTCAGCTTCTTTTAAAATGGCTTTTAGGACTCTAAAGCAAGAAATATGTAGGCAGTTTTAATAAAATGATTTTTATGTTTTTGGTCTCTACCATGACCAATCTACTATTGATTCTTGGAAATTATAAAATTGTATTAATAACAGCATCAAGATCCTCCCCTTTAAATTCCACTGAACATGATACAACACAGACATATCATTGTCTTCCTGGAAAAGAAAGTCAGATTGTAAAAGGTGAATTGCATTGTTCTTTCCACCCTGTATCTATAGATGCCTGACTTGCAAAAGTGATTGTGAAATCCTTGTGTATTTCTATGGCTAAAGCAGAATTAAGTCCCTCTAGGCTTTCTTTAGATAAGCAAACAAACTTTTTGAGTCTCATAATCAGGTCAGAGATCTGACCGATTAACTGACCTAATACTATTAACAACTTTAAAAACAGGGACAATGAAGTACGTAAAAACAAAACAATAAAAGCAAAGTTACACAAAATGCCTTTCATTAATTTTCTTTGTACAGTATAAATTATGACAGTAAGTGACTAGATGATATGAATGATCAGACATTAATGAATGACAGTGGTATATCCTTTGAGCAAAATAGGGTGATTCAATAAGATGAGTACACTAATCACTCTCATCATTAATAAACTGCCTTTATATTTTAGTATTTTCTCTGTTCCAGTCAAAATTGTCTAGATGAATTATTTCACTAATGTAAATTATGAGAAAGGTGTTATTAATTCCTCTTAAAAGTTGTCCATTAAGGTAAGTTTCTCTTCTATTAAAAACAAAGAAAATATAAAAGCAGAGATCATAAGTAGTTATTTAGATCTCCTGCCCATCAGTAAGATTGTTTTATTTAGGACAGAAGTGGCATCTGTGGAGCAGCACTAATATGCAATGCTAGAGTTAAAATATATATAATAGTGCCTATCAGGGGAGACATTGAAGGCTTTAACTCCTTTCTAAGACTGTTCTGCAGAATAACTCTGGGGAAAAGCTATAGGCAGTACTTCTCCGCTGTGGATAGAAGAAAAAATAGATATGGAAAGAAAAATGTATTAGGGAGCAAAGAGGTGAAGAGGTGGGAGAAACAGACAAACAAATAAATCTCTAGGTAGTGTTTTGAAATTGATAGACAGCACTTTTTGGTTGAATTTCTTAAAGATGCACACACCCAGGTTCACGAAAGAAATGTAAACCCTCAGGAAGGAGCACATTAAAAAAATCAAAAGTTAATTGTGATAAAGAAAAAAGAGCAAGTTAAATAACTTTGGTTGGTCAAATCAGCACTATAGAAATGAGCATAAACTTAGGAGTTTTCTCAACCTTGATAAGGTTCCATTTTTATGGTTTTATCTTTCAGATTCTCTATTTGGCTGGTTGAAAAGTTGAGTCAAAGTCTAACTGGAAATTGAACCTGTTCTCTAAACTCATTAAATAAAAGCAGTATTTATGCAATAGCTCACCTAAATCACATCTCATGACTTATTGTAAAACTATATTTTCTAAATGGCAAGAATCAGAGCCTGGTTCCAGCTTCCATCTGATGTTGTGTTATATTGTTAAAAACTTAGTACAAAAAACAGTAAGCCCTAATAAACCTTAAATAGTTTAGAAGTTCTTTATCCACTAGAATATCAAAATTGCATTTCCAAAAAAAAAACCTCTACTACAACCAAAATAGCTTCTTCATTCCCACCTACAAAACTTCACAAAGCATTTCTAGATTGTGTGGCTTCTATATTTTATTTCTACAGAATGAAATGCTCTTGTTTTTTTTTATTATTTTTAATTTTTTAATTTTTTTTTTTTTTGGTTTTTGGGCTACATCAGTGACACTCAAGGGTTACTTCTGGCTATGTGCTCAGAAATCTCTCTAGCTTGATGGACCATGTGGGAAGTCAGGGGATCAAACCGTCCTAGATTAGTGTGTGTAAGGCAAATGCCCTACAACTTGCACTACCACTCCAGCCCCTCATTTCTAAATCATTTATCTTCTACCAAATTTTTACATTGCATCGTATTTATATACTTTATCTCCTTCAAGAAATGCTACCTTTATATGTGATTATTTTTTGTAGATTATCCATTAACTTAAATTTTTCAAGATAAAATGTTTCCCCTTCTCTCATACTGGTTTTTTGAGAACTCAAACACCATAAAAAAAGTTCTATGAAAAATGTTCTAAGAATTGAAATAGTCTTTTTTAGAAAGTAAATAAAAATTTTGTTTAACATCTTATTTTTTAACTCTTGCTTTAGATCTGTTTTGTTCATGTGGCCAATATCAAAAATGTAGCTACTGCTGCTTATATTTTCCTAATACATGATCATCAGGATTGATTTCAACCATAGGAACTTCTCTTTCAGTTAATCATTCCAACCTAAGAAGTAATATTAATATGTTCACCATATATGACTTCTGAGGTTAGAACTTTTTCATTAACTTCATTGCTATAATTATGTAAGTTCTTATTTCATGTGATAATGACTGATTCTTTTGCAAACTGCTGTAAAAGTAGCAACCCTTGAAGCTAAAACAATATGAAAAATTAGTGTTTATTTAATTAAAATTATAGTGATAATATAAATTAAAAGGTTTTGTTTTCATTTTAGTTAATATATTCTTGTATTATTCACATGGTGAAACTTAGTCTCCTATGTAGTAAATTCATAGATAGCCACAACACTGACATATTTGTTCAGCAAAATATTGAGAAAATATTTAAAAGTACTTTTGAAAGATCACATCCAAAGCATCATTATATTTACTAATTGTTTTAAAATTATATCTAGAATCCAACTATCTCTTTATTTCTACCTTTATTACTTGTACTCATGCACATACATTCTTACTATGGCTTGAAATAACCTCTAAATTGTTATCCCTGATTGCTTTAAATATACTCTAAGATTTCTGCAATCTATTCTTCAACATATTAGTTACAGAATAATTTTTCAAAATAACCTAGACAATAACATTGCTTTTATTACATCTCTTTGCTATTTCACCACCTAATTCAAGATTTTGATGCATTAGGTGGTATGGTCAACTAATCACTTTTCCTCACCACTGTATCCTCAGCAGTTCAAACTTTCTCACTTTTCCCTAAATATACTAAACTTACTTAATTTTCGAGTCTTTTCACTTGCTATTTCTTTGATTAAAGCATAACATGCAATATTTGTATGGGTACCCTTTTTAATTTGGAAAAGTTTGATTCATACTATTACTCCATCCTGGATCCATGTTTTAAAGGTATTTTTTCTGCATCTTTCAATCCAAAAATATTCTTCAGTCAGCATCTTTTTATTTTATTTCAAATTACTCAAAGATAATTTTCATTTTCATTTTTATCTTTTCATGTATACATAAAACTTAATGCCACTGTAAAATAAAAATGTTAAATAAAAATCTTCAAATGATGTCTGGAATAATGTAAACACTAAGCTTCAAAGAAATATAACACCCTGATTCCCCAAAAGTAACAATTCAGTAAATTATATTTCATTTCAGAGAATGGATACATTCAAAAGTTTAATCTAATTTAAAATGTGTATTAAGATCTGAATGGATAGGGAGATTTGACCTGGGCAAAACATATGGTCAATCCTGGGCTAATCATATGGTCTCCAGAGTCTTCTAGGAATGACCCCTGAACACATAACTACTGTGTTCACTGAGGCATTGAACACTGCAGAATGTAGCCTCCAAACAAGAGCAAAACTAACAAAAAGTAAAGTGCATGCTTAACATAAGCCTGCCACAGGGAATAATCAGTAATCCTGCTATCAGAAGGGAAGCATGTACAACCCCGTTCTTTTTCTATTATTTTACTGTGCTCTATTATCATGACTTTTACTCTTTCTTCTTAGAAGCAGTTTCCAGCTTTGTCATGGTTCAGAAGGCGAGGCAAAAAATAAAAATGAGTCAAAATATTTCGAGCATTGTAACACATATCAACTGCTTTCTTTTGTCAATGGCAAGTATTTTAATTTCTCCTTTTGAGAGTTTCTATTGCTTTTTCAAAATCTCTACTATCACCATATTTGAAAATTGCTCCCCCTTGTGTACCCATGTAAGTCATAATGTCCTAGACACTAAGGAATCTATTTTCGGCATCTATTTTCAGGCAAGAGTCCTCTGTTCATTCTCACTTTACTGGATCATACTCATTCTATTGAAAGAGTATCTGATTCCCTTAATGATTATTTAACAATATTCAGATAGATCAGAATCCAGGTGCTTGTCTTGAGTTTCAAGAGGTTCCATATTATTTTGTTTTATCCCCTCTCTCTTACTCGTACAAATACTATCTCTGTTTCTTTCATTTTCAAACTCTTTGAAATGTTGTATGAATGAACTTTTGGTTCTTTCCATTCTTTTTTTTTAACTATTTGAAACTGACCAGGACTGAGCTTCAAACTTTTTTCATTTTGTGTGTCAGGGAGGGGTTCAGTTGTATCAGATCCAGTGATTCTCAGTGTTTACTCCTGGCTCTGCACTTAGGAATTACTCCTGGCAGTGCTCAGTGGATTATATGGAATATTGAGGATTGAACAGTGGTCAGATATGGCAAAGCAAAAGCCATATCTATTGTACTTCAGCCCCTTTAAATGTATTCATTTTGTCAAAAATATATTCTATTAACTTTGCTCTTCTTTTAAAGAAACATTTCTCACATGAATTAGTATGTGTATCTCCCTCAGTACAGTGGAGGCAATGAGGGAAATAGAGACTACTCAGTAGATGCGACTTAAAATTTATGCTAGAAACCAAGAACATATATTTAAACCATATGAGCAGCCATGCCCATGACTATTTATTTATTTATTTTTGGGTCACACCCGACAGTGCTCAGGGGTTACTCCTGGCTCCATGCTCAGAAATTGCTCCTGGCAGGCACGGGGGACCATATGGGGCACAGGGATTCGAACCAATGACCTTTTGCATGAAAGGCAAACGCCTTACCTCCATGCTATCTCCCGGGCCCCGCCCATGACTATTTAAAATTAATTAAGCCATAGGGGAAAATTTTTATTCACTGTGTAAAATATTGGCTTATAAATTCATAAAGAAGAATATGCATTTCAATATTATTTTCAAGGGTTATTCTATAACTCAATGGAGTAGAATAGATACTAGCAATTAGACAAATGTGAAGAATAACTGTCAAGCCCAATTTTTATAAACTCCAGTTTACTTGTTAGCATTTTGTAGTGATATGGTATATAGCAAAGTAGATGAGGCTGTTTTTTCTCCATGGACCACTTGAGAATTCTAAAAATTTTATCTTTCATGACAAAACTTTCGAGAATGTGACAAGTAGTGAAAAAAGTCAAAATAAATTAATAAGTAAAGCAGATGAAAGTATCTTTAATGTAAAACTATCTCCAAGCAAGTCTAAATCACTTTGTGGAGAAGAACCATAATTTTACAAAAAGAAAAAAATCCCAACTTCCAAAAATGTGGGATGCGAGCAGCCCTACTTTCTTGAACTCTTTGATCCATCTGTTCCTTGAACCCATTCATCTATTTGTTCTGCTTCTTTGAGTATCATTGGAAGTGCCCTCTTGGCCTCCCTGATCACTACTTGAGCACCCTCTGCCATATATAAAAAAGAAAAAGAAAAATTCTGATAAACAAAAACTAGCTTATATCCTCTAGAATATCAAAATAAAGGCACAAAGGTCATGTATCTTACACAAAAATGAGAAATATAAAATGATATTTTCTATTGGTAAAAAACTCAGATTTTTAACAAGAATTTATTAACAACCCATTCATTGTAGTTTTAATGACATTTTTTCCTTAATACCTATGTGGTCTTGAATCTAGGTGTATTCAGGTATGAAGAATAATATTTAAAATTATGGGATATGCAATGTTATAGGATTGTGGGAGATTCTACATATAGTTAATGAACTAAGAATTTTAAAATAACTATCGTATAGGAATGAAAAAAGTTGTTAGACAGAAAACATTTTTAACTTGCTTTGATTTTGCTTTCTCCTTAACCTTAAAATTCAGAGACCCAATATGAAATTACTTATTTAAAATAGTGTCACATTGCATAATTAATGTTATCATATGCTTTATTTAGGCATACATAAGTGCAGTTAAGATGTTTGTGTTAAGGTCCCAATATGTGCCCATAAGTAGGACAGGACAAAGAGTCAAAGATTTGACGTGGGCCCATAGAAGAGCAGGGAATGTTAGGACCTGTTTTCTTAACAAAGAGGGTCGCCATTTTGTAAGGACCACATGGTGTGAGCCACATGCTGGGTTCCCTAAGCCTATTTTCATTTACACCACCCAAAGCTGCCTGGCATTATCAGGTAACTTAACTGGAAGCAGTAGAAAGACACCCCTAGATAGCAGCCAATCATTTTAAAGATAGTCAAAAAAGCTAGAATTTCCCTATATCCCTACCTGATATAATCCCATTCATGACCTTGAGAAGGGTTCATCTCTTTTAGGAGAGAACCCTGATCTGGTCATTTAGGAGCTATTAGCAGGCAGAATAAAGTTTAAACTTAAATAAAATAAAATAAATTAGTGTCATAAAGAAAACCCTAAACGTATCTTCCCAACTCCTGTATTTGTTTTATAGCTGCATTATTCGCCAATTAAAATAACTGTAAGAGTCCTTAGTAATGGAAAGATTCTATTTATTGATTCAGTTTCACATCACATAAATGTGACTCAAGAACATGTTTAGTACTTCTTACTTCTGACAACAAAAATGACAATCTTACTTATACACTTACTGTTGTATAAAATATTCATCTTGAACCTTATGGGTAAAATGAAAGATATTGTGTGAGTCTAATACATTTTTAGAAGAAAATAAGTGAAAAAATAAAATCTGTGCTTCAAACTAATTTGCACAATAGCTTTTGACTGGCTAAGAGAAACCTTCCTAAAGGGCAAAACTCTTCATCTAGCATGTTCGGAAATTTACTGCAGATTACTGTGTCTCTGAAGCTGCATGTGATTCCTGAATGGATCCTAGGCTGTAGGCTATGCTTCTCTAAAGTGATCAGCTACAGAGACATTGATTAGGAAGAATTCTGAACGACTGTAAGGCCATCTTAAGTATTTTCATCCAGTGTGTCCAGAAAGCATGCAACAATGACTGTCTGCCCCAGTTAGTTGTCAAACATTAAAACCATGTAATTGAATTCACCCTGTTTATCTTGATTGAGGAGGACCAAAAATGGCCACAAGTTTAAATAAGCTTAAAACACTTCTCAATTGGTCACACATAAAATGACACCAAGCAATTTTATAGTCACCTCACACATAGGTAACTAAGTATATTGCCCTTTCTAAATTCACTGATGTAAAGCACAGAGCTTTTTTCTGCCTAGCTAATAGTTGAGAGCAG
The DNA here is from genome assembly GCA_004027635.1 of Crocidura indochinensis. Classification (NCBI taxonomy): domain Eukaryota; kingdom Metazoa; phylum Chordata; class Mammalia; order Eulipotyphla; family Soricidae; genus Crocidura; species Crocidura indochinensis. The sequence continues at coordinate 10,474 of PVKC010029620.1, forward strand.
ATTTATATTGCTTTCTTGTAAACTTAATAACCAGCAAATAAATGACAGTCCTGAGAACTACTCCTTAGGTCAAGCAGTAGCATATATATAATTAAATCTGCTTGTGGTAAAATAACTATTACAACTGAGGCTGAATTAAAATTTTGATTATATTTCTGACTTCTAAAAGCACATTAAAACTTTTTCTAGTAAGGTCAAAGAAATGAAGTTATTTATCCCAAATTGCTTGCCCTAATATGTTACAATAAAAACTGTAAACTAGATACATGAAGTGAACATAAGTTGGATAAATAACTAGTGTGTATTTACAAATTATTATTTAACTACTGTCTGCTTTCAAACAAGGGTTAATATGCAATGAGGAACAGAAACAGAAACATAATTTTTTTAAATAATATATTTATTTAAACACCTTGATTACAAGCATGATTGTAGTTGGATTTCAGTTATCAAAAGAACAACCCCCTTCACCAGTGCAACATTGCCATCACAAATGCCCCCATCTTCCTCCCTCCCCCGCCTGTATCCAGACAGGCTTTCTACTTCCCTCACTCAATGACATTGTTATAATAGTTCTCAGTGTAGTTATTTGTCTAACTGCACTCACAACTCTTTGTGGTGAGCTTCATATCTTGAGCCAGTTCTTCTAGCCCTCATCGCTGGAAATTATTTCAATAATGTCTTTTATTTTTCTTAAAACCCATAAATGAGTGAGACTATTCCGTGTGTGCGTCTCTCTGACTTATTTCACTAAATATAAAATATTCCATGTACATTCATGTATAGGAAAGTTTCATGACTTCATCTCTCCTGATGGCTGCATAATATTCCATTGTGTATATGTACCACAGTTTCTTTAGCCATTCACCTGTTGAAGGGCATCTTGGTTGTTACCAGAGTCTGGCTATTGTAAATAGCACTGCAATGAATACAGATGTGAGGAAGGGATTTTTGTATTGCATTTTTATGTTCCTAGGATGTATCCCTAGGAGAAATCATTGGTATAAAGATACTTATGATTAATTCAATGATTATAAAGTTGAAGTCACAATTTTTCTTGAATTTAATTCACACTTCACTCCTCATGAGTATTTAATTTCTAAAATACCATTATTATTATCTTTCATTGGGATAATTTAAAAGGAAAATAATTACAACTTTATTGATATTTATTCCTTTAATACTTTATTGAAACCACTGTAATTTACAAAGTTTTTCATAGTTTGGTTTAGACAGACAACGTGTCAAGGCCAATTCCACCACCACTGTTGATTCCCTCCACCAAATAATGGAGTGCATCTCATGCCCTTGCCAACAGCCTGCCAAACATAACAGGCCCATTTTAAGTTTAGATTATTAAAATTTGGGTCTCATGATTTCATTGTTTTTGGCTTTGTCTTGGATATTTAGTTCTGTCCTTTTTAAACAAAACCAATGCACCTGAGATCACCTGGCCTCTGGCCCCCATTATTTAATATTTGTGTTCTCCTCCACTCAATTTCATTTTTCCTCTGCCTATACTCTAGAGCCAAGAGTGTTAGGACAATTTCCATTTAAACCATTGCATTTCTTCATATATTTATTCTAAATACCACGTAACAATGTTAGAATTCGATATTTAGCCTTTGTCTGACTTACCTCATTTAACATATCTTCCAGTTTTATGCATGTTGTAGCAAATTGCATGATGGCATCATTACTTACAGGTCTGCAGTATTCAATTGTATATATGTACCACATTTTCATGATTCACTCATCTGTTGTTGTATATTTAAGTTGATTTCAGCTCTTATCTAGTATATATAGCAGTGGATCATTCTACCTTAGCATATTTTATTTTACTTTTATATTTAATTTGGTTTTAGGGACACACTTAGTGGCACTCAGAAGTACTCCTGACCTTGCACTTTTCAGAATTACTTCTGGCTCTGCACTTAGAAATTACTCCTGACAGGCTAGGGGGATCACATGGGATTCCAGGGATTGAACCAGGGTTGGCTGCATGCAAGGCAAACATCCTACCTGATGTGCTATTGCTTTGGCCCCTGGTCTCTTATCTTAGCATATTTTAAATGAAAATTATGTTGATTTCCAAGCTACATAGCTAATAGATAAAAATTTTGTTTGTACTTAAAATGCCACTATTAATTATCTCATTATGCAATAGTAGACCAAAAATTCATACTGTCCTATAATCACCTTCAAATTCATATAAGGTCATGCAATTTAATCTTTACAGAATTTATTTGCACATTCATTGATATTTCAGAAACCAAAAAAATGTATGACTTGACAACATAGTTAAAATTATTGTTTAATTTTTTGTTCACATAGTGTTAAGAATAGAAACAAAAGAGACCAGGGCCATTTTCCTTACATGCAATCAACCCTGATTTGATTCTGGCATCCCTTGTGGTCTTCTTAGGAGTGATTTCTGAGCCCCAAACCAGGAGAAATCCTGAGTACCATAAGTGCTGCCTGAGAGATGCCAGGTATTGCCTCCACCCCAAGAAACAAAGCCAAGCAAAAGTACTAAAACACTGACTGAAGTGAGCATGGCTACCTAAAATTTGCTCACAGAATCAGTAGTATCAGCAGTCTCTGATATTCTTTTTGTAGAAACATAAACAGATTTCAGACTTTTCTTCAAAACCACTGAATCACAATCTCTAAGTTAACAATGTTGTACATTTAATCATTACGTATATTTGTCAACTATATTTCAAGTATTAATTCACTGAGAAAAAAATAAAAACAAGCTGATTTTTTGTTCTAAAATTTGGGAAGACCAGAGCTAGGAAATGTATTGGTGGCTAAAATGCCTAACTTGAAAACAAGAGACCATGCATTCAATTCTTTTGTACTAATCACATGTATTGTGTATGATTCTGGAAGTTTTTTTGTTTGTTCCTGGAAGCCATGTTATTTGTGATTTCTGGCTTCACTGTTGAATTATAACTATATTACAACCAAATATGTGAGAGTACACAACCAATGGTGTGAATCCTAGTAAACAATATGGTAAAATCATGTGAATGCAACCATAACAGGAATGAAATCCTCCAGTAAATATATGTTAACACCACAAATAAAATAAATAACTCCCTAAGAGAAAGCATGCACAACTAAGGCAGCATAACTTCCAGCAAGCACTGTGATCAAATATAGGAGTAGCATAACCTGATGTGTAAACATCTTAACCAAATATGTGTTCATTCCAGGTCATTGCAACAATGGGAAGGGAAGAAGGTGAAATAAATAAAATTTGATTAAGAAAACCCAAGACTATAACCTGAGAGATAATCTGGTGCTGCTACTCAACACATAGTGGAGAAGGAAGTATAAAGAACCAAAGTCAATAAAGGTCACATGCAAAAAGAAAACAGCAAGCAAAGATCTATGAGCATGATAATAAGTAGTAGCTTAGAATAAGGGAATATATATAACCTATAAAATGACAGAAAATAAATCACACAACTGCTGCTCAGAAGTGACTTCTCAAACCTACATTATAAATTTCTAAACTGGTAGAACAAATGTATATTGGGTGGTGACTACACCTTGTATACTTTTATGCATACAATTTTGTATACTTTATTTTATCATTTATCACTTTGGAATACCAATTAATAAAAATATTGAAGGTTGTTCACTAGACTTCTTTAATTTCCTTCTAATTAAATACAAGTTTTATTTTGTTTCTTTAAGATCACACTAGTTGTACTCAGGGATGACTCTTGGCTCTAAACTCAGAAATTATTCCTGGAAGGTTGCAAGACAATGGAGATGATAAGAATTGAACTTTTGTCATCCACATGCAAGGCAAATACTCTAACCACTGTTGTGTCACTCTGGCCCCTAAACACAATTTTTAAAAAACCTTTAAGTTGGTAAAATTATGTATATTAGAAAAAATATTTTCCATAAATTGGTTCTTGAGTTCTTGAATTCAACACAAACAATTTAATTAGGTGAGGGAGAAAAAAGGAAATATTAAAAGTTTAGAACTAAAACGATGATTGATGGAGCAAAAGCAATAGCACAGCAGTAGGGTCTTGCACATAACCGACCCAAAAAAACATTTTGTTTCCCCAAATAAATGATGATTATTTACTTAAATCCTTATAATATGAGTTTAATGTTTATGCCATATCTCCCCATTTTTAAGCTAAATAAACTAAAATTTTGAAAG
>PVKC010029622.1:0-15065 GCA_004027635.1 Crocidura indochinensis
TTCCTTCCTGCCTTCCTTTCCTCCCTCCCTCCATCCCTCCCTCCTTCCCTCCCTCCCTCCCTCCCTTCCTTCCTTCCTTCCTTCCTTCCTTCCTTCCTTCCTTCCTTCCTTCCTTCCTTCCTTCCTTCCTTCCTTCCTTCCTTTTTGGTTTCTGGTTACACCTGGTGGTGCTTAGGAGTTACTCCTGGCTCTGTGCTCAGAAATTTCTCCTGGCAGGCTCGGGGTACCATATGGGATTCTGGAAATTGAAACTAAGTTCGTCCTGGGTTGGCTGCATGCAAGGCAAATGCCCTATTGCTGTGCTATCTCTCAGGCCACTAAACTTCTTTGAGTCATATCTTCAATACTCAAAACAATTCATCTCTTCAGCTCCTGATACATGTTCAATTGATGCGATTTCAGTTTGGGATAATTCTGTTCTTTTAAAACACATTCATCAGTTCCTGTTTTATTCTGATCTCCAGATTTCTTTTTTTTTTTTTTTTTTTTTTTTGGTTTTTGGGTCACACCCGGCAGTGCTCAGGGGTTACTCCTGGCTCCATGCTCAGAAATTGCTCCTGGCAGGCACGGGGGACCATATGGGGCACCGGGATTCCAACCGATGACCTTTTGCATGAAAGGAAAACGCCTTACCTCCATGCTATCTACCAGGCCCCCTGATCTCCAGATTTCACAGAATTAGCTGCATAGTTAAGACTGGTATTTTCAGTCCAATGCCAGTGGCCTGAGAAAGAGTTGCAGAACAAGCTTGCCACTGAGTGAATGGATAGACTATTTAATTCCAAAATACTTCCTAGCTTTTCAGGTAAAACAAATTTCTCCCACGAACGAGTACCTCTTATTACAATACATCAATTTTCTCTGCAAAAAACAATCCCTACCACGTAGGGTAGCTGTGTTCAGTTGATCGTAGTAATAAAGGAAGAATCACTTGATTAACACTTGAAAGCTTGAAACCACTATGTACAAATGTTTATAAATTGACCACATGTTCTACAACTTCAAAAGCTATTATGGCATCAGATGTCTCTTCAGTATCTTCCATAATTTCTTCTAAGACACACACTCTGTACTCAACCCTCTTATCCAGGACCGGGTCAAATAACTTATGGTGCTTTGCTGTTTAAATGTTCTCATCTACAGGATCAATTTCAGTAACCAATATCCCAAGTTGCCCAAGAGGCTCTGTTAACCATTCACCACCACAGCCAGCATCAAGAATCTTCATTCCAGAGGTCAGAGCAATAGCACAGTGGTAGGGCGTTTGCCTTGCATTGCTAACCTAGGATGGACCATGGTTTGATCCTCTAGCATCCTATATGGTCCCCCGACCCTGCCAGGAGTGATTTATGAGTGCAGAGCCAGGAGTAATCCCTAAATGCTGCTTTGTGTGACCCCCAAACCAAAAAGAAACAAAAAAAAACACTTCATTCCAGACAAAAGTGTTCTTGGCTGATGCTCAACAACTGTATTTTTAAAAAAATATCTCTAATAAATGTCATCCCACTGATTGTTCACAGAAGAGGCTCATGTACTCCAACTCATCTCAGCATTTGTGTGCTAGGGTTAAGAACTTCTTTACTTCATTATTGTCCAGAGTGGTTTAAGAATTGTGTAGTCTTGTCCCAAGGAGCTTGTAACTGTTGATTCTATTCAAATAGAGTAAAGTCATTCTATAATATTTTAACCACAATATCCTTTTTTCTTTTTCTTTTTCTTTTTTTTTTTTTGGAGGTGTCATACCTCGTGATGTTCAGGAGTTACTCCTGGCTCTGTACTCAAAAGTCACTCCTGGAAGGCTCAGGGGACCATATGGGATGCCGGGATTTGAACTGAGGGTGGAGGGGTCCATATTTTGTTGGCCATGTGCAAGGCCAATGATTTACTGCTGTGCTATCTCTCCAGGCCCTGAACCACAATATTCTATATTCACCAAAACTCATGATTTAATTTGTTGGCTTCCATTGAACTGGTTCTCGGAATAAGCTACCTGACCAATGTAAGCACTGTCACTAGACCTTTGTTCCATAGCACTTAGGCCTTAGTACTCCTAAAATACGGTGGAATTGTCCCTGATTCATTGTATGTCTGAAACCCAGCTATGAAGGACTTTGTCAATATCAGTGGTTTCAAAAATATAAAATACAAATATGACTACCTGAGCTCATCTCGAGTCCTCCCCACATTATATCTCTCAATTTATTGTGTGATTCCTGTGGACAAAGACCCTGTCTATCTGATTTCTATTATTATTAACTCCTAAATACTAATTGTTATACTATTATACATTACCAATTAATTATCTCCAAAATACTAATTAACCCATACGTGTTCTCAATTTATGCTAGTTATATAAAACGTAAATAAAAGCATCTACTGTTGGTGAAATAATGTAGTTCCCATGCTATAACGTCTTTAAATCCCCTGAGACCATCATAGTCAAAAGTGTTTCTTTTTGTTTTGTTTTTGCTTTTATTTTTGTTTGATTATTTTGCTTTGTTTTGAATTCACATCCAGTGATGCTATGGGTTACTCCTGGCTCTGCACTCAGGAATTACTCCTGGCAGTGCACAGAGAACCTTAGGAATTCTAGGGATTGAACCCAGATTGACTGTATATAAGGCAAATGCCCTATGCAGTGTATTATCTCTACAGCTCCAATTGTTTCTCATTTTATACATATATATAAAAATCTATAGTCTAAGGACAAACTATGAAGACAGTAGAAATATTAGGAACTACAAAAAGTGAGGGGCAATATAAAAAGGAGAAAAGAGGAAGGAGGAATGGGTAGAACACAGGATTCTTAGGGCAGTGTACCTATTCTGTATGATTGTAAAATCACTCTGCATTGTGAAACACCCAAACACTATATTTCCAATTCTGGTAAGGGTCTGAAGAAGGGTAGCTGCGAAGAATTAATAAGCCAAGCCAGTCTGGAGAGGATCATGGAGTCAGTTTGCTATTTACCTTGTGGTCTCTCTGTGTGCCAATCCAAACTGACCTTTCTTTATTCTCCCAGTACAAATGCAACCAGATGGGGGAGGGTAGAGTGAGATCCAGGTAGACTTTTACATATCAAAGGGAGAAGTGAAAAGAAAAGAGGAAGTTGGGGTAATAGCTGGGAGTCATCTAACAGTATAATGATGTCATGATGCATACAGAACATGGACTTATCAAAATTTATAGCACGTAAACACAAATAACTAAGTCTAATGTAAAGCCTGGCCTTTAATAGAAATGTATCAGTCTAGTTTTAGTACATGTAATATGCTTACACAAGATATTCACAGCAGGAAAAAGGACTTATTTTATTCTCAATTAGTTTTTTTGGGGGGGAATAGATGTAGTAATCCCAGATAATATCTGCATATTGGTGGCATGTGAGGGACAAAATGCATTGTTGGGGTTAAGACCAGATTATTGTGGATGAAGAGAGGTCACCTGGACCAATAGAAATGTTTCTTTTATTTCAGCATTAAAAGAAATAATTCAGAAAATCAGGTAAAAGATGCTTACTGAAAGTCAAATGGAATACTAAAAGTTATCATAAGGTAATATACAAAAACAACAGCCTCTAAATCCATCAACTCTATTTATTCCCCAATGATCAAGATGATCTTTTTTAAACCAAACACTAAATATTTGGAAATTATTTTTCTGAGGATTTAAGATGATCTTAAAAATAATTTTAATATTAATATTGCCATTACAACTACTAGCATGAAAGTGAATTTTCCTGTGCTTGTGGGTTCTTGAAAACTGTATGAAAGATTTGCATATGAAACTCAGAAGGCTAAATAGTTTCGAATTTCTTGTACTGTTTAAGTACATGGGCCTAGGTTCCTCCCCAAATATCCACGCTTCTCCTCTCGTCTTGTGAAGTCATTCCGATATGTGCTCCTGTGTGTGACTCCTCCAATTGCTCCTTGACATTTTTTTTTTTTTGTTTTTGTTTTGTTTTTGGGTCACACCCGGCAGTGCTCAGGGGTTACTCCTGGCTCCATGCTCAGAAATTGCTCCTGGCAGGCACGGGAGACCATATGGGGCACCGGGATTCGAACCGATGTTTAGCTCTTCTCAAGCTATAGCTAAATGCACATGGGCAAGAACCCTGTACTGTATACCTGTTGCCTCTCAACTGGTCCTGTCATCTTGTCCCAGCTTTCCTAGTCTTTGGTACACATGGGTGAGACTCCTATACTTAGTATTTAACACCATCTGGGTCCAAAACCCTGACTGTGCCTTAGCTCTCTTGGGGTCTGGACTCTGCATATAGTCTGGCCCTATCTAGGCCTCTGGGCCCTGCCTGAAGTCTGACCCTGTTTGGGCCTTCTAGGCCTATCTATCCTTGGCCATGTATTTGGGAACACAAGCCCTACTTGATCCTGTAGTAAACCTGGAAGCAATCAAGAGTTCAAAGAGAGAGTCTCAAGAAGATATCAAAAGAGACTAGTTGGAGGTTTGTCTCTTTCTGGTTATCATCTCCCAACCCCAGCCATACCTTATCGGTCCTGATTAGATGCCTTTTGATGGTCAAGATTTTAACTGACCAATTAAATTCACCTGTGCTCCACCCTCTACTCCCACTGTATCAAAACTCTCCAAAAATGTGTTGATATCAAGAAATTAAAAGTCAAATATATACATCATGAAGTGGGTTTATTTTAAAGCATAACTTACATGGCATACTATTTATAAAAACTTTCCACCTCCATTTCTCCTCTTATTTAAATCACATTTTTCTTTTTTTTTCTTTTCCCTCCTCCCCTATTCCCTGCCTGTATTTGGACAGATATTCTATTTCTATCATTCACTACCATTATCATGATGATTGTCAGTGTGGTTATTTTTCTAACTGAACTTTGTGGTAGTCTCACTCATATATGGGCTTTAAGAAAAATAAGAGACATTATTGTAATAATACACATTACATTTTATTAACTTACAGTTTCTTTATCTGCACCTGATATTATGCATTTAAAATTACAATCCATTCTTTTTAGATGAAAGGCTTTATTTTAAATCCCTTTCAAATGCCAAAAATACACATACCACCCTGAAGATGGAACAATTTCTCTTTTCCTTCTGCTTACAATATCTGGAGAGCTGTTGACATGAAAGATTGCTTTACCGTAGTACAATTTTGGTGCCTTTGTGGTCATCAGGATAGTTTTCCAGAAATTATTCAAGAACTTGATAGGGATATGGGGAATATGAGGGCAAGATTGAGAATATAGACCTTAATAAAAAGGATCACTTGGTAAGGAAGGTCACAAGAATGACCTGATAACCTGAATGACAAAGGCCCTGTTGAATCAGGACATCAAAAGATAATCACTCTGGGACTGGAGAAATAGCACAGTGGTAGGGTGTTTGCCTTGCCTGAAGCTGATTCAGGATGAAAGGTGGTTTGAATCCCGGCATCCCATATGGTCCCCTGTGCCTGCCAGGAGTGATTTCTGAGCACAGAGCCAGGAGTAACCCCTGAGTGCTGCTGAGTGTGATCCCAAAACCAAAAAAAAAAAAAAAAAAAAGAAAAGATAATTATTTCTATTCCCACCCTGCTTTAATGACCAACATTATTGGAACATAATAAAGAAATGCCATCCATCTTTGTTTAAAAGGTATAAAGAGGGGGGTCAGGCGGTGGCGCTGGAAGTAAGGTGCCTGCCTTGCCTGCACTAGCCTAGGACGGACCACGGTTCGATTCCCCGGTTTCCCATATGGTCCCCCAAGCCAGGAGCGACTTCTGAGTGCATAGCCAGGAGTAACCCCTGAGCGTCACCGGGTGTGGCCCAAAACCAAAAAAAAAAAAAAAGGTATAAAGAGGGAAAACCTTCTACTTTTCTCTGAAATTCTTTTAGAAACTCCTTTGCATGATCTCCCTCTCATGCTTTCCCCTATTTTCCCTTATCCCTAAATAAAGTTGGGCCATTTGCTCTTTATTCCTTTGCTATCAATCTTGACTACTTGAAGACAAGAACTGGAATGTCTGCTATAACAAACAATTAAGATCATAGCACCATTTCTAAGTTACTTGTCCCTTTATTGCACTATGGGATTGTTTGTTTGATTTTTTATTTTTTTTTACAATGTCTGGAGAGTAGGGGTTTGAAAGAGCTGCCATCAATTCTCCACTTTGAATGATTATATGCTTTAAGTTGGAAAATAGAATTACAAAGTCAGTACTAAATATTTCAAGATGGTTTTTGTAACAAAACGGAGTTTTGCAAGTGAAATACAGCTTCCTTATTTTTATTTAATAATTAATCTAATCTTGGGGTTCTTAAAAATACAAATTGAAAATTGATTTTGGTGACAATTGCCTAGTGTTATGAGTCAGGAATGGAAACATTTAATTTTAGAAACATTTATTGAGTTTGTCCCCTGAGTAAACCTCTGAGTTACATGCTATGTCAGCTATAGCAAACTTGGTGCTACAATAATCATATTCTAGGCAAACAACCTGTAAGGCCATGGCTAGTCTGTAAGCCTTGATTGTGATATACTTATATTAATCAGAATTTAAATCAAAATTGTAATATACTGGGTGATTTTATTGGAGTATTTTTTACTTAATTGGGATATCATAATTTTCCTTGAATAGAATTTTTTCTTTAAAGTTTAATATGAATGTAGATTTTAAATTATTTGCAAAACCCTTCTTTTACCCCAACCTTAATGTTTTTATCTAGTCATGTTTTGATATTTGATTTTAGAATCATTGGGGGGTAGCCCAAGGAAATAAATGTCAGAAATAGATTTTGTCAAAAATATGATTTACCTTTTTGTTTTCTAGTTATTTGATGGTTATATGCAACACAAACAAAACAAAACAAAAAACAACCCCACAGCTGCCATGCCAGTGTTCTTCGGTTCTTCCAAATTATTGAAGTGTTCTATTTCAGCCAACCATGAACTTCATTAAGATTTTTTTAATCATTCTTCAGTGTCATTGAGATGGACTTCTTTCCTTATATTTTAATTTTATTTTTAATTAATATCTTTATGTAGACACCATGATTACAAGCATGTTTGCAGTTGTATTTCAGTTATAAAAAAAGAACACCACTCTTCACCATTGCAACATTCCTACCACCAATGCCCCCCATTCTTCTCCTCTCCTACCCCTGCCTGTATTTGAGATAGGCATTACATTCTTACGATATTTTTTTAAGTTTGATATAGCCAAATTACTTGACAGATTCTTTTCCTGCATAATTTCTTCAAGAGACTCTAAAGTTATTCAGCTCATTGCAACTGTTCCTTCCTTCAATGACTAAAATAATTGTTTACTTAACTCTATACTTATTTTTGTGATTTTCTAGTTTTATTTTGTGTGTGTGGTTATTGATGTATGTATTTCCATTTGTGGTAAATTCCTCAACTGTATTCTTTTGTTTACTATCACATATTCCTTGCTGTTGTTTACTATCACAATTCCTTGAGTTGAATATCATCTCTATTTAGCTGATACGGAAGCCTTAGCTTAGAATTGTGACTGCAGGGAATGATCATTATTTCTTGTACCAGAATATCAATTTTTCTGGTGTTTTATACATGAACAGTAGCCTTGAGTACCTCAAGGAGGTAGCCTTGAGGGAACAAAATAAAAGAATACTTCCACCCTTCTGTTTTTTTTTTAAATAAAATTTTAATGTAAGAACAATGATTACAAACATGCTCGTAATTGGGTTTCAGCCATAAAATTCACACCTGCCATCACCAATGCAACTTTCCTGTCACCTATCTGTTTGACTCATGTTAGCCACCTTGGGAAATAACTGGCATGGATCAGAAAATATGCATCTATTGACTGTTTATAGGATATTTGATATAGGCAATATATAAATTTAGAGGATTCTGTGTGATACAAAGATAAAAAAGCAGGGAAAGACCTCAGTTCAAATCTTGATTTATAAAGCATGACAACTTTTTGAGTGAAGAGATAAATAATAATAAAATGAGATAGGAATGATTATGTTAGTTGCTTCCAAAGACACGTTTTCTCTTTCAATAGATTACCAGTACTTTGCATAAGTCTAGGATTTTGATGAGTCAGTTCCATAAATACCTTTCGGACACCTAATAGGTGCACCTAGAAGGTGCAGTTGGAGTAATGTGAAGGGACTGAGTAAAGAGTAATGGTATGAGGCACAGTACCTTTCCATTAAAAAATGAGAATCCTAATGCGAAGGCCAGAGTCACATCCCCATAGGAAAAGATCAGAGATGTTCAGGGTTGAGTGGAACAGATGATGTGTCATGTTCTGAGTTCTTGACACCTATGATGAGCTTTCCACAGTGACAGGGAGTTAATCTTCCAATTCAATCCTATTCTATGCTCAGCAGAATTTTCATAATTTTAAAAGAATAGCATCTTACCATTTTTAAAATAAAATTTAGATAGTCTGTATAAAATTTTTCCTTAAAACATCTACTTTTTTATCAAAAAAAATTTTTTTTGGATTTTGGGCTACACCCAGTGATGCACAGGGCTATGCACTCAGAAATTGCTCCTGGCTTGTAGGACCATATGGGATGCCGGGGCAAATGCCCCACTGCTGCGCCATTGCTCTGGCCCCCCTAAAAAGCATTTCTAATATTCTTGCCTTTTCAGTTTTACACATCAAATGAAGAAATGTTCACCTAAATTTTTGAACCCACTAAATGTTTTCAATTAAGGTGAAAACTTTGCAGGTAGTTAATGTTTTGAAGATAGTATTCCAATATGGATTACAAATATTACAAAGCAACCAGAAATGTTCTCTGAATAAGACTTCTGTCCCGGATTATTGAATATTAACAAAAATGTTAAAACTTTACTAGAGTAAAAGCCACAGATATTATGAAGATAAAGAGAAATCAAAACAATCTAGAGGAAATAAGGCAGGTTTTTTTTTTAAATATTTTACTTAGTTTCAGGGTTTTTTTTGAAAATTAGCTTAATACATAGGCAGATATCACAATTAAGCAAAGCAGAATGATTGGGATTTCATAATTTTCATAAGCAGTATTATAACCTAAATACATTGAGCATCAGGATAGGAAAATGTTGTAGGTATGTCAATACCGTCCCATGTAGTTTCGCTTATTGACATCTATTGAAAACAGTTCAGTGAAAGATACTTTCCACTCAACACCATTCTCTGTGTGAAGTGAAATTTTATGGCAGTTTACATTTCATGGAGAATGTTGCTTGTATAGTAATGGAGCCCAGGAAGAAAAATAACCGTCTGGCATGTTTCTAACCAGAGCTAGTTGTTAAAAAACAAGATGTGCACAGTACATAGAGATCTCTTCCACCCATGGGTGTAGTAATGTATTCTGGCACATTTTTCTATGTAACAGAGGACTTGTCAGGATCTTGATGAATGGTAAAATTTCCACTTGGTACCAGGGTCTCAAGGACTCTCGGTATCAGAGATACATCAACAAACAGCTATTTCAGGTTGGCGCCTTTGTGGGAAACTGTGCACATAACCCCAACATTCCCTTTGCATTCCTGAGTCCTCAAGTTCTTGCAACACTTTTAGTCAAAATCTTGTGATTTGTCTAAAAATTCTGGACAAAGATCAAGAAAGTTATGTGTTAATTTTTGAATGAGCTGCTTTTTACCCATTGCTAGTTATAAATAAATGTCTTGTTACAAATAAACAACTAAACTCAATGTAGAGCAGTAAGGTAAATCCAGTCATGATCATAGACACAGAAAAACTTCCCTTTGACTAACTCTGTATGAATTCTCTAGTTCTATGCCATTGTATATCAACTCACAAATGTGACTAAGCGCTAGTCCCAGACAGAGAATACTTTGTCACATTCACCAAAGGAATGAATTTGCAGTCGGCTGGCAAATGTTCTGACCTTATGTGCGTTCCCTTTGCATAGAACAGTCTTGGAAAGCCAACAGTGTTGATGGATTACTAACTTTATTTAAAAGTAAAGTTTGCCAAAACTTTTAATGATGCCAAAAGTTTTTAGCTTAACTTTTTAACCGATTAATGGTGCTTTTCTGCCTGAATAATTTTAAGAAGCTTAATGATTGCAACGACTTGTTTTTATTGTGCTATAAAAATTATAAAGATTTATAAATTTATAAAGATTTTCAAATGTTTTAAGTTGATTAAAGTAAACTCTTAGTTTATACATTTTGGGCTAATGATTCACTATAGAATCAAAGAACTAAAACATGGTGTTTTGATTAGAAGGAAAGCAAAAAAAAAAAGAAAGTAAGTAGTTGATTATCTTAGATTCCTTTTTTTGGAATTGATCAGATCATTCTTAATGAAAGAGAACAATTTGATTTAGAATAGAGTGACATTTTATTGATGCACATATTCTCAAATGATTGCTTTTCTAAATTTTCCAACTCTACTGAAAACAGAGTGACTATAAAACAAGTGCATTTTCTCTATAGGTCATAAGAAGTTCATAACTGTCAATGTGTTTTTTGAGTTATATATGGAATGAGAAGCAGTTATGCCAAACATTTTTACAATGATTGATGAATTCTGCTTTATTGAATGTTTATCACTATCTTCTCCTTGTAATAGGAATTCTACATTTACTATTTGAATCAAAAAATAAGCTTAAATATGCTTCTCCTGAATGCCTAGGTTCTAGTATAAACTATTGAATTAAGTTTTAGGAAAATCAATTTTGGGCTCAAATTTTGCATCATAGAATTGGATTATCAATGATAGTGTATTAGGTGACTTATAAATAGGAAGTTGTATGGCTCTAGGAATTTCTGTAGTCACAAGGAACTTGGAATCTCTGGAAAACTTTGGAGTTCTGATATGATGAAAGTTCATCTTCTGGTACAATTAAATAGCTACTCTGCAATGATCCTAGGCAATTAGTTATATCCTTATTGAGAAGAGCCAAATGATAGCTATATTTTTCAGACAAGGTAGATAATATGTTAGAGTAAAAGACATTTCTATTTAAAAATATATTTAATATATAAAATAAGTATGTCTTAATCTTGGTAAGTCATTAAAATTTTAACATAATTTTTATCTCCTGTTCTCTTAAATTGATATTTATAACCCTCTAGATGGACCCCTCCCGGATTTTTCTGTTTGTTTGTTTTTTGTATTTTTTTGTTCTTTTTTTCTTTTTCTTTCCCCCCAAACAGAACCACATAACTTGAATAAATCTTGTTCTGCCTCGTAAATTGAGGGGAAAACCGAATGTTACCAAGATCAAGCAGTTGTATGGACATTGAGTAGAAAAAAAAATGATCAGTCTTAAACACCAAATCCAAATCAATACCCATTCTACAACAAACTAGACACAGAGGGAACCCCTTATACTAGCAGCCTGGATGTAAAGGAAGGGGGTATGGGATGCATGCTGGGAACAGGGTTGGAGGGAGGACAACACTGGTGGAGGGAATGCCCTGGGTTCAGTGCCACAATGTAATTCACTTTGGTCACAAAAACTATGAACAAACTTTAACTTAATTTTTAATAAATTCTTTAATTGAATCTTATTACAAAGTTGTTTATGATTGAGTTTCAATCATACAATGTTTAGCCCCCATCCCTTTACCAGTGCACATTTCCCAACACCAATGTCCTCAGTTTTCCTCTTGCTTTCCTTTCTATCCTCTTTTATCTGCTTTGATGGCAGACATTTTTCTTCTTTCTCTTTCTCTCTCTCTTTCTCTCTTCCCCTCTCCCTTTCTCTTTTCTTTTTTGAAATCCTTTTAAACACAGTAGTTTGCAATATTGTTGCTAAAGAGTTGCCATGCATATCACAATAACAACAAAGAAGATTCCCAGAGGGCTTTTCTGCATTGTGTTTTTTTGGGCTAAGAGGGTATATTACTAGAGTGGTATTGCTAGGTCATATGGAAGCTCAAGTTCTACTTTATTTTTGTTTTCCAAAATGACATGAATTTCTTGATATCAGCATGTGGATTAGTCCTACAATATTTATCCATGTCCTTCACTGGAGACAATTCTTATTTGAGGTTAATTACCGCTATTTTATCTTTTGTTTTATGGTTGTTTTATATTTCTGATATTTTTCTCCATGCGTTTCTGTGTTTTACTTTAGATGTTATTTTTTCTGGTAATTCAATTTCTGCAGTTTTTTTCTAAGTATCTTTGTGAGAGCCAAAATATTTGTAAAGGTTCAATTTAGCTGTATCTGGAGTGAGAATAAAGGCTTAGATGAAAAGTGCTGTGGTAAGAGAGGAAGCAGAGTTGTGAGACAGATAAAACTTGATGACTGACAGAATGTGGGTGCTCACCTTTAAGAAAAAGTAGATATCAGGTTTGAGTTTGAGTCTCTGGATTAACCAGACAAGAGAAAAGAAGGAATGAGAAAGAATAAGTATGGGAGGTCTTTCTTTTTTCCCCTTTTTTGGTCTATGCATACATCAGATTTTGAATTGATAGCAATTTCATAATAAAAGTGAAGGGACTTACAAAAGTTGGGGCAAAGATTGAGGAAATAACACTGGATTGCATTAAAAATGGTTATTGGAGGCTCTTTTCTATATGAAAATCTGTAACTGTAAACTATTTTATCCTCAAAAGTGAATTTATAAGATTGTACTCCATTAAATAGCACTTTATTGTAATGGAGGAAAAGCATTTTACTCAAAATCTATCATATCTTTGGATTATACTTTGAATGAACTTCATAATGTTGAAATTTAACATGAACATTCTGAACAGTCAGATGAAATGAAAAAGCATTTACTGTGTAGAGGAGAGGCATTCAAGAAAATTTAATTTGCCATTGCTTCCCTTTCTTCAAAAAGTTCCAATCTTTGTTTTTGAAATCACAACTTCTTTACATATTATCATCTTGCTCAATATTTACATATAGACTTTCTCTTTTTGTTTTGGGGCCACACCATTTAGTATTCAGATCTTATTCCTAGCTTTACACATAGGAATCACTCCGGGTGGGCTCAGAGGACCATATAAGGTGCCATGAATCACCTGTGTGCAAGAAATATATATATATATATACATATATATGTATATATATATGTATACACACACACTCTACCTACTATACTATCGCCCTGGTCCTGGACTTTTTCTTTAGCTCTGCAATAGCTATCCTATTTCCTATCAGTATATGAATTACTTCTTCAAAATATTTGACTTCTACCTTATTATAAAGGGAGATAGTAACTATTTCAGTGTCATTGCCTACAAACTTCTTTGAGTTACTTGCTCTGAAATATGACCCACAATTTCATAATTACTAATGGAACTGGAACCCTTATTAATTCTCCATACTGGAATTTATTGCTGTTAATCCAATATCACTTTATTTTGATGCTGAGACAAACTTGATTTAAGAGAATAGAAAAAAAGGTATTCATGAATGTGATATTGGACTCAAAGAATTTGTGTATATGTATTTAATTATTTATTTGAAAGTTATTGTTTTGAGATTTATTACCAAATTGAAACAACACACAAAGTAGGTGATTATAGTTGCACTGTTAGAATGGCTTATGTCGAAATGGTTCTTCCACCTTCCACTTCTAGGGGTTAAGTCTGGGTTTGTGTCTCTCCATTTTTGGCAATTTAAGTTGGATCTTTATGCTGTGCTTTTAATGAGTCACTTTAGTGATTTATTACAACTACTTTTTTGGTATTTATCTTGTGACAGATGATTCAAGAAAGCCGATCCCTCATAGAAATGGCGGACTCAGTTCAGGAAAAGATTGTTCAGTGTCAGAAAGCAGGTAATCTTCCCCTCTTTTTTGTTTAGAAGTTTTAACAATGAGTATTAGAAGATTTAACATGAATTGTTAAATGAACTTAAAATATTTTATACATTTGTTTAAGAATACTTTGAATTTCATTGATATTTTTGGTAAATAAGAAAACAAGATGATATTAAGAGGGTTTTCGTGTTTTGAGTGGGAAATGCAGATGTCTAAAAGAGTATTTCTGGTACTTTTTTTCTAGCTTGGCAACCTATGAAAACAAAATATAGGTAATATGGAGGTTAAGGTCAAAGATTTCTCACTTTATTATTATCATTTGAATCACATTTTATTACTTTTTTTTGAGGGTTGGAATTTTAGCCACACTCAATGATGCTCAGGGGTTACTCCTGGTTATACACTCAGGAATTCTTCCTGGGAGGGCTCAGAAACCATATGGAATTCTGGGAATCAAAGTTTTATTGGCCATGTGCAAAGCAAATAGCCTACCTTCTTTACTATCTCACTTCCTATCTTATTCCAATCCAATTACTTTTATAGTCATTTGTCTCTTTTACTGGTCCTCATTTTATTTTATTATTTTTATGATGGTATTGTGATTTCCAGTAGTGTTAATGTTAAGTACAAATATTGCTAACACCACACCTACCACCCAATTGTCAGTCAGCTTTCCTCCACCACTGTCCCAAAGGCCCCTCCTATTCAACTTCCCCACCCTCAAAAAAACTCAGTTCTCTAGATAAAGTCTCCCGTTCTATTGCCTTTGGCCATTTGTTGCTCTCTTATTTTGTATCTTTTTTTTATGTATGACAGAGATCATTCTGCGCCTTTTCCTTTTGACTGATTTCACTCAGCAGGCTAGTCTCTAGTTTCATCCATATCATGGTCTATTGTATGATCTCATTATTTCTAACACCTGCATAGTACTCCACCATATATATACATATATATGTATATATACATATACATTACAACTTCTTTTTTTATTTTTATTTTTTTATTTAAACATTTTGATTACATATATGATTGTGATTAGGTTTCGGTCATGTGAAGAACACCCCCTTCACCAGTGCAACATTCCCACCACCAATGTCCCAAGTCTCCCTTCCTCCCACCCCACCCACACCTGTACTCCAGACAGGCTTTCCAGTTCTCTCATTCATTCACGTGATTATGATAGTTTTCTGTGTAGTTATTTTTATAACTGCACTCACCACTCTTTGTGGTGAGCTTCATGGAGTGAGCTGGAAGTTCCAGCCTCCTCTCATTGTCTCTGATGATTGTTACAAAAATGATTTTTATTTTCTTTAAAACCCATAGATGAGTGAGACTATTCTGCGTCTCTCTCTCTC
>PVKC010029623.1:0-15066 GCA_004027635.1 Crocidura indochinensis
AACCTCAAAAGTTTAAGTGGGTTTTTTTAAGGTTTAGAGTCAAAGGAGCACAGTAAAAACGGTGTTAGAGTGGCAATTATCATTTGCATTGGCCCACCAAAATATGGTGGACATGGGAAGGAAAAGCCTTGGCCTAAATACAAGGAGACCCTACCCCTGAAATTTCCTGGCATAAGACCAGCTCTAGGGCTGGAGCGGTAGTGCAGTGCTAGAGCGTTTGCCTACCATGCGACTAACCCAGGATGAGCATGGATTCGATCCCTGGCATCCCATATGATTCCTCCCAAGCCAGGAGGAATTTCTGAGTGCCTCCACAAGTGGCCCCAAAATTAAAAAATAAAATAAAATAAAAAGAGTTGGTTTATAAGACCAACTCTAGGCTCCAGGCAAACTAGTTTGTCCAATCCAGGTCATTGTCTGTAGGGCTACTAGTTTTATTTTTCACACAGTCTCTGTTGTTGGTATCATGTTTCTGTATTGAAGATCCTGGAATCTGTATATCCTACATTGAAGCCAGGATGATGTGGAGCGTCCTGTAATTTCCGCTCACAATTAAAGGGCAATGCAGAAAGTCCTGTTCAGTAAGCAGGTCATTGTTGTTATTATGTCTTCTCAGTGTTAAGGGAAGATCGATGTCAGAGTAGCAGTAGGGTCATCCCTGGTAGAGGATTGCTTCCAGGTGATGTTATAGACAACTTTGGATGTTTCACATATGGCTTCCCTGGTTCCAGGGTGAATGGAGAATGCCCATTCTTCTGAGGCCTCTGCCAGGTCATTATGTCAATGTTCAGGGTGTATGGTCCCATTGCACTACAAGATTTGTGTGTTCCCATCTCTATTAGATAAAAACTTATTTGCATGTATAGAATTTTCCATTTTTATGTGCCTATGCAAACACGGATTAATGCCACGTGGCTTTATCAGCGCATATGGGGACCACAAGAACAAGTCAAACATTCCCCGTGACTTGGTTCAAACATAAGCATTAAACTGAGGGACTCTTTCACCAAAATAAATTATTGAACAGTTCACAAAGAGAAGAAAAGATAAAAAGTCGGGAAAATAAACAATCTGACATAAGACAGTGGACACAATTATCACCATTTAAGGGAATATTCAATAATATCGATAGCAGTCGAGGGACTATATCTACAATATTCAAAGGAGATATGCATGTCCCTTTTATGTCATTAGAGATAGTCGGGAGGAGGGTGCTGAATCCTGGACACCTCTGTGGTCTGTGATTTAGCCTTCTGGAGTCTACAAAATGACTCCCCACAGTTCCATTGTAGGGAAATGCATTTGTGTGGGAACTAATCAGAAGCCTAGTATGGTAGCAACCACAGTTACACAGTGAAGGAAGGAGGTGGCCAAGAGGCCTCTGAGAGTAAACAAGTAAGAAAAGAGTACCGGTCTCCTCCCAGCCTGAGAGTCCATACTCTCATTTTTCTTTTCAATATATAAGGTTTTTAAAATGGAGACCAATGAGGAAAAAAATTACCAGTGAATGTCCTAACATAAAGCAGTGTTGCACTGGCCTGCCCTCCTCCCCATGCGTCCTCCCCTTAGAGGAGGGAAGGAAAAGGGGGAAAGCAAGAGGACCACTATAGAGTCCACCTGATCCGGTACAAAGGAAAGGCCTGGAGTCCAGAGGAGAAATAGGGGATCGGCTGGGGGCCTGCCAGGCCTCCCAGCACCCCCCAAGCTAGGGAGAAGGCGTCTGGCATGGGGTGTCCCCTAACCTCATACCTGGGAAGACTGGCCTCCCAGATCAGAGAGAACTGGAAGTCAGATTATCTGCCTGGCTCCTCCCTAGAATAGGGAGTGAGGAAGCCTAGGGCCCCTAAAAGGTCTCACCTGAATCCCACTTCGAGCCACCTGAGCCGGCACCCAGGAAAGGCCTGGAGTCCAAGGGAGAAATAGGGAATTGGCTGGGGGCCTGCCAGGCCTCCCAGCACCCCCCAAGCTAGGGAGAAGGCCTCTGGCGTGGGGTGTCTCCTAACCCCATGCCTGGGAAGAGACATGCATCATTTTTAAAGTATATAGAAAAAAATCTGTGCTTGAGTGATAACACAATAGGGAGCCTTGCATGTGCTTGACCTAGGTTCATCCCTGGCATCCCATATGATTCCTTGAGCACTGTCAGGAATGACCCCTGAACACTGACAGGTATTTCTCCAAAAACCTAAAATAAAGAAAAATATATAAATAATTGTTTCCCTATTTGAACACATAGTAAGTACACATTAAGTTTTGTTTTGGGTCTACACTATGTAGTACTCAAGGACTACTCACAGCTCTATGCTCAGGGATTATTCTGGTACAACTAGAGACACCATGTGGTACAGTGTGGGAGCAATTCAGATAGGTACTCCTGTATAAAGAACATGCTCTCCAGCCCTTTAAGCTATTTTCTTGTTTCCCCCTTATATTTTTATGTGAATGTAATTAAATTTTAAAATATGTATATTTCTCTAGAGAGAAAGTTAATAACTTTTGTTGCAGTTTCAAAGTAGATTTGTTTTTGAGCCCCTAAATATTACCCACTTTTTATAATACTTAGTCAAGTGGACAGATAGTTCTGTGACTAGACCTGGCAATTCAATAATTCTTGGGCCCAGGGCCACACCCAGACATGCTTAGTGACCTTTAGTGCTGTCCCTTAGAGTATTTGGGTAGGGGGTTTTCTTCTAGTGCTGAGAAATCTTGTACATGTGATGCATATCCTGCTTGTTCCTGACTATCTCCACTGCCTTTCAAAGTTTTGGCATTTGAGGGGGTATTTTGGGGTTCTTCAGCACTCAGGGGTACTCCTGACTTTGCACTCAGAAATCGCTCCTGGGAGCTCGAGGGACCACATGAGATGCTGGGACTCAAACCTGGGTCCATCCCGGATCAGCAGCATGCAAGGCAAACTCCCTACTGCTAATTGCTCTGACTCCTCAAAATAGATTGTTAACCCACAAAAGGTTGAAGCATTCTACTAAAGTTTTTCTTCTAAACCAGGAATAAAACAAACATGCTTATTATTTTTGCTATTGTTTAGCACTGTACCAACAATTTTAGAATGAAGAATTAGGGATGAAGCAGAAATAAGAACTGAAAAAAGAAATTAAGAGCTTTAATTATATGGTAAGCCTAAGGATGGGAATCTACTTGATTTTAGACTATGGCGTCTATAGCACTTAGGAGATAAATAATTATAAAATGCAAGATAGTTGGTCCCAAGCCTATGAAGACTAAATTGTTAATTTAATAAAAGGGATAAAAGCAAGGTGTTTAGAAATTAATAATTTTAATACTTAATACACTAGTTTACTCAGTAATAGCCATAATGTACTGAGGAAAAGACTTTAAAATCCTATTGATATTAGCAAGTTAATGAAATACCCAAGATATAAGATAAAAATGGAAACTGCATTACAGAAACATCAAAACATTCTTTAGTTTGGGGGCCCTTACATGGTGATGCTCAGGTTATTCCCAACTCTGAGCTCAAGAATAACTCCTGGTAGGCTTTGAAACCATAGGGGTGGGTGCTGGGAATTGAACCCAGGTTGGCTATGTGCAAGGCAAACACCCCATTTATTGTGCTATGGCTCCGGCCCTGGAAACATCAAAATTTTGATGGGAAACATAAAAGAAAGCCTGTACCAATGTGTACTATTTAGTGCTATAAAGGATAATTTAATTAATTTTCATAAACATATTGCTATTCAAAATCAGAATCTGAATAGTGTTGGAAAATCATTCTAAAAATACAGAAGAAATGATTTATAGTAATATTAAAGAATTTAGGACTGGAGAGATAGTACAGTGGTTTAGGAACTTGCTTTGTATGCTGCTGACTCCACTTAAGGTTCTCAGATCATATAACTCCACGTATGGTCCTTTGAACTATATATGGTCCTCTAAGGCACTACCAGAAGTAAGCCCTGAATAACACCAGGTATAGCAAAAAAAATTGAAAAGAAAAAATTAGTTTTGGATGACCAGGATGATAGTTAAGTGGGAAAACACATGTCTGTCAAGTACAAAAGGCTACATTTGCTCTGGTACCTCTGGAACATGGCAAACTGCCAACAACGGTCCTTGAGCATCGCATGGCCTATATTTAAATATCTATATTTAAAAATGCTTTATTTTTTATCAGAGTGATAGTACAGTGGGCGTGGCTTTTAGCTTCCATGCTGCTAACTCAGGTTTGATTGCAGGCCTCCATATGGTTTCCTGAGCCAACAAGGGGTTATCTCCAAGTGCAGACACAGAAGTAAATCCTAAGCACTTCTGGATATAGCCTAAAATTTTTTTGGTAAAGGAAGTAAATAAAATTGCCTTCTAAAATATTTAGATATGCTGTAGTTCTGCTTTCATGCTATATTTTTCTTTTCTTTTCAAGTTGTGTTTTTAAATATAAAGCAATCAGCATCAACTACTGGTCCTTGAACCAGTGTTGATCTGTAAGATTAGAAAGGGATAGGTTGAAAACCACTGTCCTAGTGGGACAGGTGCTTGTCTGGTATTAAGTGTTTAAGAAAGCTGATCTAAAGTTTGTGTGTGTATGTATGTGTGTGCGTGCTGTAACAGCATGTAACTTCTTCAATCTCTACATTTTAATTCCCCTACACCTCACTGTCATGCAAAGCACAGTTCTACAGACTGATTCTTATATTTTGTTTCTCTTAGCTTTTTGTTAGTCCATTGCTATGCTTCTTTAAATTTCATATTAGAGAGATTGTTCTATATCCATCTCTTTCCTGGTCCACTTAATTCTGCATGATAACTTTCAGTTCCATCCACTTAGTGGCAAATTACTTGATTTCTTTTCTGTAGACTCTTAGTGATTCCATTCTGTATATCTAAGTTCCATTGTGTATATCTGCCATAGTTTGTTTGTCTAGTTACCTATTCTTAGACCTTGGTTATTTCCAGATTTAGACTATTATGAATAGTGCTGCAAAGAACATAGGTGCATAGATAGATGTCTTTTCTGATCAAAGTTTTTGGGCTCTTGGGGTAGATGTCCTGAATTGGAATTGCTGAGTCATAAGGAATTCAGTTCTTAGTTTCTTCAGAAGTTATCCATTTTCCACAAAGGGTCGACTAGTCAACATTCCAACTAGTAGTGTTCTTTTCCATGACAGTACTAATTGTTTTGACTTGTTTTTTAAATTATTTTTAAATGTAATTTGAATTCCCTTTTAAAAAGATTAAATTTATTTTTATAATTACATTTTCCAGCACCCTGGATAAAAATTGTTCATGATTGAATTTCAATTATATTGGGTTGTCTCCAGATTTGGGCTATTTTGAATATAGTTGATTAACATAGGAATGCAGAGGGCTTTTCTACATTGAGTTTTTGGGTCCTAGGGTATATTCATAGGAATGGTATTGTTGGGCCACATTGTTAGGGTCCGAGCAGATAACCCGACCTGTGCTGAGAGTCAGAGACCACCTCTAATAATGTAAAATGCAAAAGGTAACTTAATCAACTATAGCTGGGGTCCCTGTTGTGACACAAAATGTCCAATGTGAAACTAATAGGCTTCTTATTTAGGGTTAGTAGGCCTTAGAAGGCTAAGCATTTCATTGGTTAATACAAACAGTTTAATTTTCTCACCGTCCTAATTCTTGCTCCCCTTATCTAGTCTGATACCATTTGGGCCCCAAAACAGAATGGCCTTTATGATAAGGAGGCCTTGACTATTCTATGATACAAAGTAACATCTCATTTTCTCAGAATTAGACCTGGGAATGCATGGGGGAGCAGTATCTGAGAAAGGAGGGGGAAGGAGTAAGTAAACTTTCAAGTTGCTACAAGCTTTGGGGTTTAACAACATGGAAGCTCAATTTCTAGTTTTTTAAGGTATATCCATATTGTCTTCCAAAAAGACTGTCCTCCCTGCGTTGCCTCCCCCTTAATTAAAACCATGAATCTGTTTCCTCATAAAAGACAGTATATTCTTGTTGAGTTTAACATGTTATCTCTTCCAAGAAATGACAGAGTGGTATTGAAATCTCCCACTGTTGAATTGTAGGTTGAGTGTTCCACAGTCCCCAGAGGGGAAAAGGGAATCCATATTCTCTATCTGGGTAGTATAGGAGAAGCTGGCCCAGTAGCAATTCCCCACCGTAAATAATCCACACAGATATGAAGGTTTTAGCAAGTAAGAAACTCACACTACAAGCTCTTCACCCACAAGCCAGTTACTCCACCACGTGGAACCTAAAGCTCTCAGCTCAGACCTCCTGACTAGCATTTATTGAGATATAAAAGCCCCACTCCCCAAGGGGAGGGGGGAAAGCCAGATGATAATGCAATGGGATAACAAGACCAATGGTTAATTGGCTAATACAAACCAATTGAGATGCATATGAGGACTAATTTAAAGGCTTCTATTTACATGTCCCCCTTAATTCTATAAAAAATTAAAACAAAATGGAAAATAAGTAATGGGCCCTGAAAAGTCAATGGAAAAACTAAAACTGAATAAATTGCAGTGATTTATTAAGTGTATCAAAAGGAAAAATGAAAAGAAAAAACTTCAGACCTACAAACAGGGTGCTCTTACTCAAAAACTTGAGTCGAGAAATTTATAGGCTCAACAAAACAATAACTTAGTTTCAATAAAAAATACTAGAAATGCTATCTAAAGTAGATTCCAATAAGTGAAATTAAAAATGGATGAGTGAAACCATTCTGTGTTTATCTCTCTCCCTCTGACTTATTTCACTCAGCATAATAGATTCCATATACATCCATGTATAGAAAAATTTCATGACTTCATCTCTTCTGACGGCTGCATAATGTTCCATTGTATATATGTACCACAGTTTCTTTAGCCACTATGGGTTTTGAGAGAAATAAAATGCATTTGTGTAATGATTCTCAGAGACAAAATAGAGGAGGACTGGAAGATCCAGCTCACAACATGAAGCTCACCATAGAAAGAGATGGGTGCAGTCACAGAAATAATTACACTGAGAACCATCATAACAAAATGTGACTGAATGACGGAAGTAGAAAACCTGTATAGAGTACAGGCCAGTGTGGGGCGGGGAGGAGGAACACTTGGACATTGGTGATGGGAATGTTGCACTGGTGATGGGTTTGTTTTGTTTTTATTTTGTTTTTTTTGGGCCACATTCGTTTGATGCTCAGGGGTTACTCCTGGCTAAGCACTCAGAAATTGCCCCTGGCTTGGGGGGACCATATGGAATGTGGGGGGATCGAACCATGGTCCTTCCTTGGCTAGCGCTTGCAAGGCAGACACCTTACCTCTAGCGCCACCTCACCGGCCCCCCTTTTTTGGGGGTGTTTTATATAAAATGCTAAACAATAATAATAAAAAAGGAAAAGAAAAATGGGAGAGCACTATAATTACTTAAGAATATAGGAAGTAAAGGCATATACAAATGGAAGCAATACATCTATAAGAAATATACATAGGGCTGCGACCGGAGTGGTGGCACATGCCGTAAAGTATCTGCCATGTGTGCTCTAGCCTAGGACAGAACACGCTTCAATCCCCCGGCTTCCCATATTGTCACCCAAGCCAGGAGCAATTTCTGAACCAGGAGTAACCCCCAAGTGCCCCAGGGTGTGGCCGAAAAACAAAAACAAAACAAACAAATAATACACACACATATAGGGGCCGGAGTGGTGGCACAAGCAGTAAGGCATCTGTGGTTCGATAATGGACTGCAGTTCGATCCTCCAGCGTCCCGTATGGTCCCCCAAGCTAGGACCAATTTCTGAGCACATAGCCAGAGTAACCCCTGAGCATCACCAGATATGCCCACCCCCCAACCCCCCCAAAAAAGAAGTATATGTAATTCTTCTTTGAGTCCATTTGAAAAGGTCTGGAAGAAAGAAGAATCCGAAAAGCCATTTCAGCCATCAGTGAAATCTTAAGGAGTTTGAACAAATGGTTCGTAATTGTCACTGAAAACTGCAGAACTCTGAAAGTCAGGGGTCTCTTCAAAAAACCCAAACCATAACATAGTATCAGTCCATGGAGATGATGACTAGAGGAGAGGAGGGAGTTTCTGCATAAAGAAAGTTAAGGGCTGCGGAGGTGAGGATCAGTTTTGCCAGAAAGAAATCAATAAAGACAGAAGAGGAAGAAGGGGCTATATACAGTATAGACAGACAATATACAATACAGATAAACAGTGAACTGACAGATAGGTGGTCACCACACATATACAACACATTTAACAAATATTTCAATTGAAATGGATCCAAAGGTAACAAATGAAAAAACTCAAATGGAAATAGTTAAGCACTTCAAAAAATAATAGCTGTCAAGCCAGGTAGAAAAAATATCTAAATATTACAAAAATTCATGCAAGATTGGAAAAGAACATATCCAGAAGAGAACTTCATGAGTATAATGAGCATGAAGTATATTTATAACAATAGTGAAACATAAATCTATAATACATAATTTAAGTAATTATTTTGAGTAAAGTGCACTGAAGTAGTCCACATCAAGAAGTATAGAATCAGGGCCGGCGAGGTGGCGCTAGAGGTAAGGTGTCTGCCTTGCAAGCACTAGCCAAGGAAGGATCACAGTTTGATCCCCCGGCGTCCCATATGGTCCCCCAAGCCAGGGGCGATTTCTGAGTGCTTAGCCAGGAGTATCCCCTGAGCATCAAACGGGTGTGGCCCAAAAACCAAAAAAAAAAAAAGAAGAAGTATAGAATCACCAAAATTGTGCATCTAGATTCGTCCTGAAAACAAACTGTGGGTAAAGAAATAATACATATTAGTAGACTACAATAGATTAAAATTGGATAGCATAATATGATTCATCAGCTGGATATTGAAACAATAGTCTATTAGATGCAGAGGCCTTTTCCAGAAATATCTGTGGAGGAAAACAGTGTTATACTGTAGACATAATTAAATGCAACATGAACTATATTAAATATATGTTAGATAATCACTACAAGGGCCATCATAGTGGAAATTCAGTTTTCAAACTCATTCTGCAGCTGTGTCTGTGGAAAAAAACAATAGAACATTAATAGAAACTGAAAAAAAAAGCGGGAGTAGTTAGCTGGGAACCTGAAAATATTAAATCGTTGAATCAGCCGTTGAAGGTCTCTATGAAATATAAAAATGAATATAAGCTGCTGAAGGCTTCACTAATGCACTGGAGGCTTCTGTTACTTTCTGGTCGTCAAATTTAATCCAAGGTTGTCTTGCAGCATTTTTACAATAGGCTGTACTGTGACTGGTATTAAGTTCACCATAATGGCTTGAAACTGATGATAAATTGTCATTCTCAGATTTGTTTTTTAACTCAGTGATGAACTGTGACAAAACGTAGTTTTCCTTGGGGGATGGATCCCATAATCCCCATTTTCAGTTTATAAAGACATTGGCCGGGAGTGACAGTAGTATCTTCAGGACAAATAATTTCAAGGGCACTGCTACTGGAGGTCTCAGGGTTGAGATATATTATGCTATAGTGTTTTTCTAGGCCTGGACCAGGAAGCATTATTGTTGATGGAAGGGGTCCCTGATTTTGAGGGGACAGGGACTGGCCCCTTTTCCAGTTTCCCTGCATAGAAGGTTTTGACCCCAAGGGAGCACAATTTAAAAATAATCTGCAGTTTCTTCTTAAATGTTCAGGCTTTTCCACATGAAAAATCAGTAAATCTGATATCAAGGGGCTGTGTTTTGACTTTTCCCTTGGTAATTTGCAAAACTATATACAAGTGAAAAACAATCCTTGACCCAGTGGAATTCTTTACCACACCTGGGAAAAAGTCCAGGTTTCCTCACCCTACCTTGTTCCCTTGGGCATGCTTGATTATTGCAAACATCATTACAGGTGCTGTAGGGGAAGGTGGCCGAGCGGTCACTGACAAATTCCTACATACTTTAAGGAAGCCAGTTATGTTTTCCCTATTGGGCTGCAAAATCGCCAGGCAGGTTTTGTTTGCATTTTCAAATTCCAGAGACTTTTCAGTAGCTTTCTTAGCAGCTTGATCCTTCATTTGTATTTTAAGAGCATCCTGAAGCCTCCCTATAAATTCTGTAGAAGACTTAGAATTACCCTTGGTTATTTTGATGTAACTTCCTGCATATTCTTCTATTGTATCTCCCAAGCCATTATCACAACGTTCTTTACAATATCCAAAGCAGCACAGGGTAATGCTGCCTGTTTTTGTGCAATAGAAAACTCATCTTCCCCATCAGCATCTCATAAGATAAAGTCATTCCTTATACCTTTTTTAAGTATTATTCATTCTAAAGAGCTAAGCTTTAACCCATTCTGCATAAAACATTCCCCATCGAATATGTTGGGGTGTTGTTAAACATTAATTAACTACTGTACGAAAATCATGGAGAGTCCAAGATGATTTTTCACACCAAAACTGAAGCTGAATGAATACAGTACACTCACTGCAATTGGGCCATTATCAGAACATGCATTTTTAATTGGGTTATTCGATTCATATCTATAGGTATAAGTTGATTCATTTACCCTAAGGAAGGAAACTGAGTCATGGTCATGAATATTATTCCTGCGAGGGCTCTGTGGTGGCAGGGAGAATGGGGTGGTAACTCATCCATGACTCAGCCCCAGAATGTATGTCAAGTACTTCATCATCACTATTAGAATTAGAATTAACCTGTGGAGTTAGTAATGGTGGGTTTGGGCTAGAGGTAGGAA
Organism: Crocidura indochinensis; assembly: GCA_004027635.1. Lineage (NCBI taxonomy): Eukaryota > Metazoa > Chordata > Mammalia > Eulipotyphla > Soricidae > Crocidura > Crocidura indochinensis. The sequence goes on from PVKC010029623.1 coordinate 10,695, forward strand.
TTGGAGGTGAATTGCCTTTATCTTTACCTTTACCTTTGGCTTGTTCCCATGATTCTACAGGATAAGTGTCTTTATTTTCTAAAATGAAAGGTACTTCAGAACTCTTATTTTTATCCATTAATGCCAATAAGTTATTATAAAAATTGTATTTATTTATTGTTTATTACAACTCTGATTATTGAAAAATACTCAAAGAATATTTGTGAATATTTTTATATATCATAGTGGGGTCATGTGCATGTCTCACTGGTGTGAGGGTCTATCTCATTATTTTGATATGTGTTTCCCTGATGATGAGTGATGTAGAGTATTTTTCATGTACTTACTCAACATATATATATACATATATATGTGTATATATGTCTTCTTTGGGAAGTTTCTGTTCATCCCTTCCCATTTTTTAATGGACCTGAGTTTTTGTTTAGGTTTTTAAAAAAATTATTGACTCACCATGCATTATAAAGTCACTTATGATTTAGTTTCAGGTACATAATATTTCAACACCAGTCCCTTTATGTAGCAGTGTCCACTTCCTTCCACCATGTTCCCAGTCTTCCTCTCTCCCCCACTGCCTACCTTTGTAGTATGCAACTTTTTGTCCTTTTTAGACTCCCGTGGTTTACTTCCTTCCACCATGTTCCCAGTCTTCCTCTCTCCCCCACTGCCTACCTCTGTAGTATGCAACTTTTTGTCCTTTTTAGACTCCCGTGGTTTACAATACTCCCTTCACTGTTCTAATCCCACCCCAATGGAATGTTCACTGTTTTCTCATGGTGTCATTTAACTGGTTTATATTTGAGCTTCCTAAAAATTAAAATAATAGTTATCATTTTATAATTAAAACTTTGTCTAAACTGCTTTCCAGATAATAATATGAATGTCCTTATGAAGTCATCTGTCTCAATTTCAGTGGCACTAAGATTTTGCTCATTTAAGAGGATAATTGTATTTCACATATCTTACCATTACAAAATGTGTTTTTTCTTCTGAAACTAGCTAGTATTCTCTTAGGGAACAGCTCAAGCTATTTAGTGCATGTACACAATAACATGCCAATATTCGTAAATAAGACAAGATGACATATTGTATTATATGGTATATATTAAGTGACTTGTACATAAAAGTTAAGAGGAGGGAAAGGTCCAGAGTGAATGAGAAAGATCCTAAATGTTTCATATAGAAATCGGTTTCTGCTTACCTTGAAGAATGGACAGGTTTTGAATATGTAGACAAAAAAGTCCAGGCAGTGTGGTCAGGTTGAAGGCACAGGGAGAAAGGATGAGCTGCACATATTCTAGAAATTTAATAAGGAAGCCATTGTGCTGGAGAAGTTCAGAATATGGTTGTAGTAATTAAATTGAGGGACATAGGTAGGTAGGCTAGAAGTAGAACTAGAATTTAATTTGCTAGTTTAATGTAATGTATTAAGTTAAAGGGTAGTTTCAGAAGGTTAACTTTTATTTTTAATCAATGGTGCCATGTATACTTAGTGCATTTGTGAATTTGTTTTTTATAGATGGGAATCAAATATCTGGATTTATAAATAGCTAGAAGCAGAAGAATGAGATCACTTTTTTTTGTCTTTTGGGCCACATCCAGTGGTACTCAAGGGTTTCTCCCGAGAATGAAAGGACTTTTATGTTTGTTATTCAAATAAATGTCTACTTTGTTTCCTCTGCAGCTCGTGTGACCCCAACTCTACCGAAGCAGGACCGTCCTGTACGAGAGGGAACACGGGTAGCTTCTATTGAGACAGGCTTGGCTGCAGCAGCTGCAAAATTGGCCCAGCAGGTAGGTGATGCCAGCTGGGCACCTAACTGATGAGATTACTAATGATATAGTCTCAACACTCAAGACCTTTAGGCTGATAGGATCCCATTGTTGTCTCAGGGTATGGGTAGCCTCTGATCTTTATCTGTGTCAAGGTCTAACCCCTTCCCCTCTCTTTCACATCCCAAAGCAATAACATTTGCAAGACATACAATTGAAAAGGTATAGAATGAAAGAAAATAGAAGGGCAGGAAGTGTCCTTGCTGATGTCACTTGCTTTATCAGTTGTTTAGAAACCTCTCAGATGAGAAGGATTAAGTTTATTCTTCCATGAGAACATTTGCTTTCATGTGGAACCCTAAGAAAGTGACTCAACTGAATACACGTGTTCTCAGCCACCCAATTGGGTTTTGGAAAAAAAGCTTTTCTTGTCCTTTTTAGCAAATAATATTTAATCTTGATCTTTATTCCTTCCCAAGAAATCTTTGCTTGATAATTATTATCCCGAAGAGTTCATCATTTAAATTCATTTAATCAACCATTTTACATTTTGTAAAGTTCCTAATATATGTTATATACTATTAACTTTGGGGGAAAGCAGGAGACAGATCTCCCAGTTCTTTCCTTAGTAACATCCCTTTAGGTCCTCATGTTTCATCCTCTAGTCAAGAGTATTTATTGAGCATTTGCTTTATGTTAGATTCCTCCATATACAGTGTCTCATATAATTTACCCAGTAGTGCTAGCTATTCAATAGATTATATTTTCATCACTTTACAGGTGAAGAAAATGAGGCTCTCTTTAGATGACTAATCCAGAATAATACAGCCAGTAAGAGAAGGAGACAAGATTCAAACTCATATCTTCTAACTACAAATTTTATGTTCCTTGATATTCAAATAAAACAGATCATTGTATATTTTAGTAATTTATACTATTCAAATAAAATTTAAAAGTCATGTTTTTAATATTATGTCCTGTGGAACTCTAAAGTTGTTTTGAAATGTCTCAGAGACTACTATTATTGGGAGATAGAGTTGGAGGCCAGAGGTCTCTATGACCAGAACTTTCCTCTGTATTTTCTTTTTTTTTCCCTTTGGTAGCCAAACCTGGTGGCACTCAAGGGTTACTCCTGGCTGTGCACTCAGAAATTGCTCATGGTGGACTTGGGGGACCATATGGGATGATGGAAATCAAACCCAGGTCTGTCCTGAGTCGCCCACGTGCAAGACAAATGCCCTACCGCTGTACTATTTCTCCGTCCCCACCCCTCTTTATTTTCTTTTTGTTGTTGTTGTTGTGTGTGTGTGTTTGTTCCACCCCCCTGTCTGTATTTTCTATTAATTTTAGGGGTCACACTTAGCTATGCTCAAGGGCTACTCCTGGCTCAATTCTTGAGGGTTACTCCTGGCAATATTTGGAGACCAGAGGAAGCCAGGGATTGAACTTGTGCTTCCTGCATGAAAAGCATGCTTTTTTAAGCACTCGCTTCTGTTTCTGTTGATCAAGTATGACATCAAGCAGAAGTTTTAAAATTAGTGAGAAGTTTTGCAGACTAAGCATTCAAAGGAAACAGGACATTCCAAAAGAAGCATATTCTGTGTTAGGACACACTGTTTTGATGTAGTCTCTCATTACCTAATCTCACTAATCTGCCAGTCTTTCTGGCATGCCTTTTACCAGCCTTATTATTTTACTGTAGTACCCATTGATAAATAAATCATATTATCTCATGTCTCTGTAACTTCACACAGAGTGTACCCTCTGTTCATTAGAAATTGTACCCTTGGGGCTGGAGAGATAGCATAGAGGTAAGGCATTTGCCTTTCATGCAGAAGGTCATTGGTTCGAATCCCGGCGTCCCATATGGTCCCCCGAGCCTGCCAGGAGTCATTTCTGAGCATGGAGCCAGGAGTAACCCCTGAGCACTGCCGGGTGTGACCCAAAAACCAAAAAAAAAAAAAAAAGAAATTGTACCCTTACAGATTAACACTTCTTTTTTTGGGGGGGGGTCACACCCGGCAGTGCTCAGGGGTTACTCCTGGCTCCATGCTCAGAAATTGCTCCTGGCAGGCACAGGGGACCATATGGGGCACCGGGATTCAAACTGATGACCTTTTGCATGAAAGGCAAACGCCTTACCTCCATGCTATCTCCCAGGTCCCAGATTAAAACTTCTAACACTCTCTTCATAACGGTTCATTTCAGTAACCTCCTGTTCATAGCATTTGTCATGCTATTTATCAGTATACTTTTCTGTTTCTTTGTGTTTTCTTTTAAATTCTAAATACCTCAATGGTGTGTTGTATGTGTGTGTCTTTGATATTTATACTATGCTAAGCAGATGCTTAGTCCATTTGGGGAGAGGGAATGAAAGATGAATGATCACCATATTTTTGTACCATAAGATGCACTTTTCCCCCCAAAAAAGTGCCGTCTTATGGAGCTAATGCCCCCTGGAGCTGAAGCCTGAGTTCAGGGGAAGAGAGCATCTCAAAACTATGTGTGTCTTATAGAGTGAAAAAGGTGGTATTTCTGGATTGAACATTTCATGTTGGGAATTGAGTTAAAATAAATGGGGTCAGAAACCCCCAGTATGTAA
>PVKC010029624.1:0-15088 GCA_004027635.1 Crocidura indochinensis
CTAGGTGATTAAATTTCTCCATTTAAGTAACTTGCTACTGTTACCAAAGAAAAATGGGCCATTAATATTTTTTTATTTCTATCAAAAAGTAGATATAGTCCCTTGAAATGTAAAAGATAAAATTCAGGTTCAATTTGGGATTCAGGCAGCTTGTACTTTGAAATATAGCAATATAATTCCCCAAAAGAAAGATAAAAAAATTAATATTAATGTGCTAACACTCTGTTATTTAGATGTTTTGTGCTGACTGAGGATCATTTAAGCATCTGAGACACCATCTTTAATGTCTTTTCTGTCCAAAATCACAAGGTTAAATTAAAAGAGGTCTTTTACTAGCAAAAATAATTAAATAAAAAGTGTATGTAAGAAAAAATACTCAGGGGGAAACCATCTAACTAGCAGAGTCTGTAGATCAAGCTTCAAAGAAAGGAAGTGGGAGTCTGGTTTTATGTGTAGTCAAATGACATGATGTAATTAATAGTTGATGCAATATAATTAATAGTTTAATGCATATTTAATGCTATTTTTCTGGAAAAGTGTGTATTTAGGAGAGAGAAGGTGAGCATGTTCAGTTGAATTCTATGCAATTTACATAAGGGACCATTGAAAGTACAGAAAATGGCAGATAAGCATGATTCACTGTGTGGTTTTCGTATGATAATAAGAGAAAAGGGGATCATAGGTTGGGGAGGGTTCCTTCTGCATGCACAGTGATTGCCTTACCTCCATGTTATTTCTATGGCCCATAAACCTACTTCTAATGCATTACCTCTTTGGAGTCAAGAAAAGGGTATACAAGATAAATCAAGTATTGTAGAGGGAAGATAAAACATAAATCACAAAATTTATGACTAATATATTGCTTAAAATCCTATTAATTACAGATTTCCATGCACAATTTCATGACTGTAGAAAAGAAAAACAATTGTGTAAACATAAATAATTCTTCCTAAAGAATTTCATCTTGGGCCCGGGACATAGCATGGAGGTAAGGCGTTTGTTTTCATGCAAAAGGTCATTGGTTAGAATCCTGGTGTCTCACATGGTCCCCGTGCCTGCCAGGAGCAATTTCTGAGCATGGAGCCAGGAGTAACCCCTGAGCACTGCCGGGTGTGACCCAAAAACAAAAAAACAAAAAAAAAAAAAAAAAAAAAGAATTTCATCAATTTTCAGTGAGATTTTCAAAATATATTTTCAGTATATATAAACCTAAATATTTATATTTAAACTTCTCATCATAATATCATGCAGAAATATTTAATAAACAATTAATTATTTTAAAAAAGCAGTTCTAAGACTTTAAAGAAGAGAACCACTATTCATTTAAAAAGGAAGTATTTATTAGTGATATTGAACTGTTAAAATAATATTAGGAAGATTAACATTCTCCATCAAAGAATGTGGAGGAAAAATAAAGACTGATGAAGACTGAGGGTTAAAATTATATAAAAAGACAATTTAACACTGTTGGGTTTTGATTATTGATATTTTCATTGAACATTTTATTAAAAGCAAACATCTGTGATTAAGATATTAGGGCAAGAATTTTATACCCAGTAGATCCAATATAGCCCATAATATTGTTTTTTAAATTAATTTAGGAAACTTATAACGATATTTTAAGAGGACCTATACCTTGAAATTATAATATAAAATATATAATATACATATATTTTTTCATTTCTTTCCCTCTTCCTACTATTCATAGTTCTCTTAGAGCAAATCAAAATCATAAGAGATAAGTAAACTAATCTAGACAAACTGTTCTTATTATTCAGCTAAACATAACTGAAATCCTGTGAAAATAGTTCTAATTTTTACTTTTATTTACACTATCAATCTTTTATAATATGTGAAATAATGACTCCACTGTATGCCTATCAAAAAATAAGCAAAGAAGACATTAAAAAATTAAAAGCTGTGTCCTTCCTCCCCACACACACCGGCCTATACTCTAGACAGGCTTTCTACTTTCCCTCATTCAGTCACATTTTGTTATGATAAATAAGGAAGGACACTTGGACTATTGGTCATGGAAATGTTGCACTGGTGAAGGATTATATATATACATATACATTTTTAAATCAAAAGATAAAAAGAAGAATAGAAAAGATAAGGCCTCCCAATTCTTACCACAGGCTGTGTTCTTTACACTGACTTTATTGAAAGAGGAGGTACAGTAAATGCATCACATACATGTCAACCCAGGCCCTTTGCCTGGTCTGTATTGTGAATTGGGGCACAAAAAAAAATTAAAAGCTTTGCGTTTGGATAATTAATGTAAAAACCTGGAACTTTGACCCTTATTAGAGACTAGATTAAGTTTCAAAAAAACCGCCCGAATTTTTTGGACATTGCATGAGCATCTGAAGTAAAGACTATAATGAGATAGATAAATTTTGAATTTATAGCAATCATTAATTATAATTCAATTCTCTATAATATTCATACTATAATGTATAATTAAGTTTTAAGTACATAGTTGACACAATCTGCAATACCAAGTACAATTAAAACTGCCATAATTAGTTGTCAACATTTTTGATCAGCTTATCTACTTCCTTCATTGAATATGTATACATTTTATGTAATTAATGCCATTGTTCACTTGCGTGTAGTTTCATGCTAAAAGAATTGAAAAAGCTTATAATTTTATTGCTATTACAATCTTCAAGATACAAAATAAAAGATTTTTTATTAATTATAGTGTCTTTATATCTCACTCAATTTTCACCCACCTAAATTTAGATATGATCAATACTGAACAAGCTGCTTATATCTTTTTTCTATACCCTATATCTATATCTATATCCTATTCTTTCCACATATTTTTGTGTATTTACAGGTTCGCTTTTAGCATTGTTCTATTAGTTTGACTTTTATCATTTCCTTATACCAATAATTAAGCATACTTTTAATGCAAAGTTTTCTCAGAGGACCATTCAATTACATATTTTGCAAAAGACCATACTTGATATAATTTGTTATTTAAATTTTATTATTTGCATGTTCATAAGATACATTTATTCTGAATTATTATATCATTAACTCAATATATTCAATTAAAGAATGGTTAAATATTCATTGTGGGGAATTAGGCTACACACACCATCTTTCACTATTATTGGAAATTGTTTTCATTAATAAAGCCAATTAAGTTAGCACAGTGAATCTGAGATAAAGGATGATTTATTTAAATTCAATCAAAACAATATTTAATGCTCTTTTATTATGCTAATCTTAACCTGAGTGCTGGGTAATGCAAAGAAATCATTATTTTAAAGAGTCAGTCATCATTATATCTTAATAAATACATTTTTTCCTTACTTTTGGTTTGTGGGTCACAGCTAGTGATGATCTGGGGGCCATGGACTTTGTGAGTACAGCTTGGAAGACCTCCCCCAAGAAATACTTTTTGGGTTGATATAATAGTTTGATGCAAAATATGGTGAAATCTATACACTTATAAAGGCAGTAACTTAAACAAAACTGGGAATCTATAATGTTGTAATAATAAAGTAAGAAAAGAAGGAAATACTAACTTGCCTTTCATTAGTTAGATGCATTAATTCTATATTTAAGTAACCATGTACTCCACCAAGCATCATTGATTAAATACATAATATAACATGTATTCATTGCATATGAATACATGCAATACATGCAATCATGTTTTCCTGTTTATTTTTTAGAGTTCCGATGACTTCATAATTTCAATTAGCATATCAAGTAATGCTCATCAGATTACCTAACAAGCTAATTTTAAAACATTTGTAATACTTTCAAAATAAAAGAGAATTCTTTTTGTAGATAATTTGTGTAGTAAAATGTTTACTATAGTTCTATTTCTTCTGTGTTATTTCTGTGTTAAGGGTTATTTGTAATTCAAATAAAAATAATTAATGAATAAACTAAAACTATGCCTTTATAAAAGATTTAGTTTCAAGTGAATATTTTTTCTTCTTCATTTCTACCTCAAATAACATTTCTTCAAAAGTACATATAGAGCATACATCTAAAATAAATTAAAAATTCAATTAAGCTTTTTTGCTATATGATCCAATTGCTTAAAAGTAACTATAGAATTTTCCTTAGTCCTTATTATTTTTGTGGATTATTATGGATATGTCATATATCCAAATGCTGAATGAGTTTTTATATTTATATTTTATATTTTATATTTTATATTTATATTTTATATTTAGTTTTTATAAAAATGTAAACACAATAAAACCCTGTGAAGTCACTGCTTTATATTTACCCAATTCATAAGTAGGGTTATAGAAATTCTATAGAGAAAACCACAAATTCACATAAATAGGATATATTTTAATGTATTTTTAAAAAAATTTGGTTGCCAATATTTTCTCTTTAGAGACATGAAAGGTTGCCATATAGGCTGTAAAGAATGTGATAAAGGAATTAGACAACTTGAGGAAATGTTATGAATTTTTTTGGGGGGGTCACACCCGGCAGCGCTCAGGGGTTACTCCTGGCTCCATGCTCAGAAATTGCTCTTGGCAGGCACGGGGGACCATATGGGGCACCGGGATTTGAACCGATGACCTTTTGCATGAAAGACAAATGCCTTACCTCCATGCTATCTCCTGGGCCCCAAATGCTATGAATTTTAGCTTCAGTTAAAAATCGATATTTTTAAGAACCATAAGATAAATTCACATAATTATGATTAAGTACTATTTGACTCACAGTATCTTAAATAAAAACAAACAACATGTTGTTGAGGCCAGAGAGATAGCACAGTTGCAGGGTTTTTACCATGCATGCAGCCTACCTGGGACGGACCTGGGTTTAATTCCTGGCATCCTGAGCCTGACAGGTGCAATTTCTGATATCATAGCCAGGAATAATGCCTGAGTGCCACTAGGTGTGATCGAAAAATCCCAAAAATAATATTAATAAAATAGAAAAACATGTTGTACCTAGTGGCATTATTCGTTGCCAATAATGTATTATTTTTGCAAGTACATATTTAATAAAAATGATATGAAAGCATTCATTGCATCGGACTTTATCTTACTAGAATTTTTAAGATGTTTCAGAACATTCCTTAAATTAACTTTTACTGTCATTAATTTTTTATTTTAAACATTTGCTCATAATTTAGTAACATTAGATAACTATAGCACCCATAAATCACTAACAGCTGGCAATGCAAACCCTAGCAGTTTGTTTGCTGTATTTATCAATTTATTTATTGAAGTTAGTCAGCTACTGAAACTAAATGTTTATGCTTGAGGGGCATGATATTATATCATATAATCAAAATGCAATATTTTTCCTTTTTTCACTACTAAATTTTATTGAGGGATTTAAGATACCATAATAATCATTACTACATCAAACCCACCACTAGTGTTCACTTCCCTTCACCAAAATCCCCGATTCCTCCTATTCAACTCAACCATGTATCTATTGGTTTCCATAAAAGTAATAGCTGATGAGCATATTTCACATGCATACTAGTCATATTTATGCTTTTTTTAGGAACTATCTCTTCATACCCTAGCCACATTTTTGGATGAGACTATTAGGATATTTTTGGTTGAATTTTGTGAGTTATTCATAAATCTTAGATAATATCTCTTTGGTATTTTGTGTGCAAACATTTTCAGTAGGGTATCTTTTTATTTTAACTTAAGTTTCTCTTTCCATGCAAATAAATAGTTTTAATTTGATATAGTTCCTTTTGTTTATTTTTGGTTTTGTTGTCTACCTCTATCAGTTTACCTTTTTTATGAGGTTTCACCTGGTGGTATTCAAAGCTTACTCCTGACTTTATTCAGGGATCACTCCTGGCAGATTATAGGGAACTATTTGAAGCACCAAGAATTGAATCAGGGTGGCCTAACATAAGGAAAAGAGTCGATCTTCGATACTATATCGCCTATTAAACAATTTTATATGTATTTGTTCTCAAGTATTGTTTGGTTAAAGTCTCTTCCAGTTTTTACTTAATGGTTTTATCTTGTGTATCTTCATCTGTTATTTGTGTGATTTTTTTTCTGGGGGGGGGGGGTCACACCTGGCAGTGCTCAGGGGTTACTCAATTATACGCTAGGAAATCACACGATATGGGATGTCTGGATTCGAACCAATATCCTTCTGCATGCACTGCAAATGGCCTACCTTCATGCGCTATCTCTGCAGCCCCGTTTGTGTTTTTAATTCCTTAAATATTATCTTTATTGTCGAATATGTGGTATGTATTTATTCACATTAAGTAACATGTCTGTAGGCTTTATAGTTTCTTTAACAGTATTGAGCTTTTCAGTTTTATGTAATGCCATCAGTTTATTTTTGACTTTGCATCTCTTTCTATTGTAATACAAATCCCCAAAATACCACTGAAGCAAATATTATGGGCAATTTCTTTTGTTTTATTTGACATATTCTTTAGTTTCATATCTGATGTGCAATACATTTTAGGTCATTGTTTGTAGCGTGGTATCATAATACACTTTTACTCTTTTGCTGTTGTTGTTGTTTTGTTTTGTTTTTGTGTCACATCTGGTGGTACTCAGAGGTTGCTCCTGGCTCAGCACTTAGAAGTCACTTCTGGAAGGCATGGGGGACCATATGTGTTGCCAGCATTCGAACCACCATCAGTACAAATCAAATCTGTTCAAAACCTGCATGTAAAACAAATGCCCTACCAGTGTGTAATCTTTCCAGTCCCTACACTTTTACTCTTTTGAGTATGCATTTTGCTTATACACTGTTACATTAAGATCTTTCTCCATTTCATATTGTGTGTGTGTGTGTATTTGGGTGACCATATAGGATGCCAGGATCAAATCTGGATTGTCATGTGCAAATCAAATGCCCTTTATGGCCTCTACATTTTATGTTCTTGACTTATTGTCATTGTTAACATTCTTGTGTGTGAAGGATTTGTTTTTGAGTCCTCAATTTTTGTTATGACTTTTATTTCAATATTCACTGTGACTACAATAGCTTAGTTTAAAATCCATAGTGATTTCTATCTATTTTATCTCAGATTACTTGTGCTATATAGAATTATTTGTGATTCCATACAGAGTCAAGCAATGAATGTTGTATGTCCTTGATAAATCTTTATTGGGAAGTTGATATGGATTGTGTTAGATTTATATAATGCTATAGATGAAAAGGTAATGTTTTAACAATGTTAAGTATCTACTTCAACTTAGAATCAACTTTTCTATTTTGCTTTTGGACCACACATTGTGACCTCAGAGGTTAACCTAGCTATGCACTAAGGAATTTTGGGACACAATATGGGAAGCCAAGGAATGAACTCAGATTTGACCTGGGCAGCCGCGACGCCCTATCGCTATGCTATCGCTTCAGTCCCAGAATCAAGACATTTTTAATTTTTCTATTATTAATTATTTTAACTGTGATGTAATTTTGATAACAAGTTGAGCACATACCTTGCTCAATTATATTTAATAATAGTATTTAATTGTATGATTGTAAATAATTAAATTCTATATTATATTTGCATATAGAATTACAGTAGCATTCTACAAATTGATTTTAAACTTTAAATAGTTTTTAGTGGATTCTTTAGGATTTCTAGTATTTAAATTGTGTGTTTTTCCATGTATTTAGCATTTTTGTGTCATCTAAAATAGTGAATGTTTTATCTTCTTTCCCAAATTTGAACTCTCGTCTTTATTTTTATTTCTTAGCAGTTATTATGAGATTATATATCCTAACAAGTGCTATGTTTTAGAAAAAACTCATGACCTTTGATGTGTTGAAAGTTTTCTTCTCTGTATTTAATTAATTTTTTAACATAAACAGATTTCTATGCTTGCTAAAAGTTTGGTTTTAAGCTACTACTAAGATCATATATGTGTGTGTGTATTTTAAATTTTCTTTTGTTGATGTGATGCATGTAGCTAAATTATTTATTTATGTTGAAACATCTTTGATTTGCTGGAAAAAATATGACCCACCCAATGCTCCTTTATTTAAAAAATCTGATTGATTTGTATAAACTATCATTTGGGTGACTTGTTTAGTTTTCTCTTTTTCTTACATTAAGACTTGATCCCAATTCAAACATCTGATTCCAAAAAAATTGATACTCTTACTTTCTTCTTCTTTTATCTACTGCATCTTTCTTTTCCTGTGATCATATTGTTTATAAAAACCTAAAATCATTTTAATTGCTATATCAAAAAAGAGTAAACTAATTGATCTCACAAAATCACATAGCTTAATCAGAGGGAAATATTTTTTTCATTTGAGAATTTAAAAAAGATATATTTCATCTATAACTTTAGAAGTTTTTTGTTTTTAAATTTTACTGCTTTTTATATAATAATTACTCATATTTTATGTAATGCTTTTGTGTAAGTTGGTGTGAAATAATTTCAGTCAATGTACTGAAAGCAAAACAGGAACAAAATCTTTCAAGATCATTCTATTAAAGGTCCCAAGATTGTTACTTACTTTCCAATGCTGCATAGATGTTTTTACAAGAGTAATAGATAATTTAATAGACACACATTAATTTTCAGTGATTCTTAGTATAAGTTTATATCTGACCAGTAAAAAAAACTATCTTCAAGTTAATAGCCTAAGAATCATAAGATACTGTGTTAATGATGCCAGAATTAAGAGGCATTTGGGAGACTATGGTATATCATTTTTTTAAATAGCCATAGAAAGCGTTTTATCATGTGTTACAAAAAAGTACAAAAAAGGAAAGAATTTATTTGAAAATTTCTGAATTATTTATTCCTCTTTTACATGGAAAGTATTGTAGTCCAATATAATTTTAAATAGGGCCTCATTGACATAGCAATATTTATTAATTGCTAAACTTATAAATTGAGTTTCATAAAAATACTTTCTTATATTTAAACATCATTTACAACAATGTTTGACTCTTTTATACATCATTATGAGAAAATTGTAAGTCAAATCCAGGCTCAATGTGTTATTGAAATCACAAGTACTACAATCATGATATTTTCATATAATATGAATACAAAATATGTTATTCCAAATATTAATAATGAGTTCTTAAGTACTGTATAAGTATAGCCTCAAAGTGCCTAAATAAATATTTTCAGTGTTTTCATGTTGCATCTTTTTATAAATATGAAAAGGTTTTCCAAATAAATATACTTATTAAAATAATATGTTGGGTCAATGAAATAATGATTACTGACTTGTTTTTAGTAGTTTTTAGTAGTTTCTATATCAGTAAGTTTTCCTCTATGGAATTATTATAGGCTTTCATTTTATTTTTTAAATACAGAATTATGTATGTTATTTTTCTAGAAATGCATGACTATTGCATTACACATGCATGTATATAGAGAAAGAAAGACATGTTAAATTAATCTGCATAGCTTAGTTTACATAGAAACATTTATTCCTAAATTTTTTTGTGCTAGAGATATTTCTATCAATATATAATCATAAAAATAGCATACACTCATGTTCAAACTTGCTCCATAAAAAACAGATGCACAACGGGGCCTGAAAGATAGCTTGGAGGTAAGGCATTTGCCTTGCATGTGGAAGGACAGTGGTTCGAATCTCGGCATCCCATATGGTCCCCTGAGCCTGCCAGGAGTGATTTCTCCCCTAGAGCCAGGAGTAACCCCTGAAGGCTGCTCAGTGTAATCCAAAAGCCAAAACAAAAACAAAAACAAAAACAGATGCACAATGAATATTAGTTTTAAAAAGTAAGGTGATGGGTTACTAAGTGGATATTGAAATGGCTATTACTAAATGGCTTTCTTATTTCTCGTGCATTCTCTCACTCTTGTTCTCTCATTTTCTTTCTTTATTTTAGTTGTTTTTAGGCTCAAAAAATCAGACTTAAGAAAAAGCATAAATATTGTCAGAGAATTTGGCTTTAAATTTAAAAATCAGGCATAGTTTTAGTTTTCACTTGAGAATGTCTTCAAAAATTTTAATTGTATAAATGTCAAGTAAATTTTAAAGTATTTTGGAGTTGACTTCACTTTGGTCTCATGAACATTCCCAGTGATATTTACCTTTGCACTTGCCTGACAGTTTTCTGACCTGGCCAGAGGGTGTTTCCTATCCAGATGGTGATGAGAACTCCAGGACAACTCCAAAAGTATTTGGTCAGGGCAAAAGAATGTTACTAAGTAGTTTTCAGAGTTCAGGGCAGGGATCAAATCTTGAGGTATTTCTAATGAAAGGAATGTCCTACACACTACAAAGAAATTTTGCTGGACCAGAAAATATTTTAATACTTGATAATCTTTCACTGATTTCCTGGATAACCACTTTAATGTGTTACAATAAAGTTCATTGTCAGAGAAATTCATAAGCCAGGCAGCTTAATCTTTTTTAGCATGACTATGAAAATAGACATATTCAGCTTATATTAGATTAGCATAACTTTTTCCCAAGGCAGAAAATGATAAAATCAAAGTTACTCTAAATAGACAGAAAAGTACAGGCAGGTATATTCTATTTTTACAGCATATTAGTTCATCTTTAGAAACTTCTTTAACTTAACTCTATATTAGAAGAACTCTTAAAGGCTATTGTTTTATCAATTAATAACCTAATATTTGTTATAACTGAAAATAAAATTCAACAAAAGAATGGAGTCACTTTAATAGTTAAAAGAGCTACATGCAACTGACATGTAGTTGAGTCAAGGTAGATTCCTGACACCATGTGGCATCCCTAACACCACAAGTATTTCCCTGAAAATGTGATGATCTCTAGAGAGTTCAAATATTTGTCCTTGTAAGATGTTCAGGTGTTAATCATATTTATTAAAATACCTTTAAATTTTTTATTTTATTTATTTATTTTTTGGTTTGGGGGCGACACCCTGTAGCACTTGTTGTAATATTGCTCTTGATGGGGTTGACTGATTGCTGGAGTAAAAAATGGACAACCAGGGCCAGAGAGGTGGTGCAAGGAGTGGGGCACTTTCCTTAGCACACTAAGCCAGGAGTGATTTCTGAGCACATAGCCAGGAGTAACCTCTGGGCGTCATTGGGTGTGGCCCCAAAATAAACAAATAAAAAAAGTGGACAATCATACCACTTTTAAGTTACTGCTGTTCAATTTATTGTACTCATCAGCAATTTTTCCTATATTTTCCACCACCTGGGCATTTTGTTTCATTTTACTAGCAGCGATGTCCAGACTTATGGAAGCTTTAAAAATGAGAAAATATAGAGTCAGATATTAATATCCAAAGTGATTTTTACTGAAATATTTGAAGCATTAATGTATATGCTAAAGTAATATCTATAATATAAAATTTTCTAATGTCAACATTAGAAAATATTACCTTTCTTAGAACAAAATACTATGTGCTTTTATAAAATTAGATTTCATAAAATTATATAAAGATATATAAGATTATAAGAATCATATTTTCCATTTTAATTTTCTTAATTGTCTTTATTCTTAATAAATTTTGTTTTTAGGTTTTACCTAATTCATGCAATTTTTAAAATATATTACCACAAATTAGTTTTATTTATAAAAGGGAAGGCATGCTAATTCCTACAAAAGAAAAATTCAATGCAATATATTTTAGGAGCTAGAGTTTGAAAATACACTTACATAAATGAGAATATTTATTATTTTATACTGTATTAATTTTTATTTATTTTACATAGGTTAGAGTCATATAGCAATAAATCATCATTGAATGACTTTTATTGATGTATTTTATAATAATTCTACTTACCATTCCTTTAAATTTTTTTGGAGAAACAAACTACATGAAACGAAATTTTTAGAGGTTGGAGAGATAGCACAATGATAGAGTGATTGTCTTGTATGCGGTGGATCCAAGATGAATCTGGGTTTGATTCCCGACATCCCTTATGCTCTTCTAACTTTCCAGGAGCGATTTCTGGATGTAGAACCAGAAGTAACCCTTGAATGCTGCCGTGTGTGGTCCAGAAAATAAAAACAAAATAAAAATATATAAAATAAAATTGTCATATACCTGCCAAAGAGCATGCTTGGGGATGAGTGAGAATCTGAGGACATTAATGGAGGAAAGGACACACAAGTGGTAGGACTAGAATGGAAATTTTGTATGCCTTAAACAACTCTTAATGAACACCTTAGTATATCATTCTTTTAATAAAAAACAAATATAAATACATTTATTTGAAAACTCTATTCTATTTAAATTTAGAAGTGGCCATTTATAGCTCACAGAGTTCTAAAAATGCAATGTACTCATGCCTGCTATCTTAAGAATAAGGCTTGTTGTGTTATGTTATTTTATTGTAAGTTCACTTAATCAAGCACAACAAAACAATCTATGGCAGGAAAACAAGGTCTTCATTACACTGGATATTCAGGCTGTAGAATCAAGAATAGGCAAGCTCAGGAGTCCAAAAATCTTATTTTTATAGTGCATTACTGCAAACATCATTATTTTGCTTCATGTTTAGGCAATGTGGGAGTGCAATGGCTTCCTAATATCTTATCAAAGTTTTCTAAAATCAATATTTTTTTTTATTTTATTTAGCTTGGAACCGTGAAATTCATTCTCGATTCAGACAAGCTGCGTGTTTGTTTTTTTTTTATTTTGTATTTTGGGCTACACCTGGTGACACTCAGGTTACTCCTGGCTATTCGCTCAGAAATCGCTCCTGTTTTGGGGGACCTTATGGGATGCCGGAGATGGAATCAAAGTTTGTCCTGGGTCAGCCACGTGCAAGGCAAACAACCTACTGCTGTGCTATTGCTCAACCCCATGCTGGGTCCTTTTTAAAACTCCACCCACAAGCAAAATTATTTCTTTAGAGTATAATACTGTCAGTCAGTTATAAAATGATAGATACATATTATAAATTTACTATAAATTTTAATGTTATTTTTGTTGTTATGAGAAAGTCCTAATCCTAAAGTAGCTGCTGGCACTTGGTACTACATATTAGTTCTGTAGTAAAATAGTAATAATATATAATATTAATAATATTTTAGGGAAATATAGAAACAGTCTCTTACCTTTATTATAGGGATAGTTAAGAAGGATGAAATTCTGGTCCTGTGCACTTTGTCTTTCTTGGAGAAATAATCTGAGGATGAGACGACATAATTAGTAGTAGAGAAGTGAATTAAACAGGTAGTAAACATCCAAGATGTGGGCATGAATGCTCTCAAGAAGAGTCACACATAAGGTTTGAAGTTAGGATTTTAAGAACTAAGATAAGTAACCAAGAGATCTGACTGATGAATCATCCAACACGGTATTTTTGACATAGAACTAAAACACCAAGGTCTTAACAATTAGGGAGCATTTTTCTTTTTTACATTGCTCCTCATTCCCTCTCCCTAGATTCCCACCTACCTTCTCTAACACACTGTCTTATAAAATAAGTTAACGTCAGTCAGAAATATTCCACATACTTAGAATTTACCAAGAAACAGAAATAATTATATTTTTATTATACTTGTGCCCTTTCAGATGATTTGTAGATAAATTATGAATTAAGTCCATAATTCTGGATATTTTATCACAGCTTTGTTGACTCTGAAAATGCTTAAAGATATTGAAAGTAAATATATGAAGAATGTTCCACTGAGCATATATTTAAATTGACTGGACACATATTATTGTGAGTAATCAATTTATGCTCTAAATACAAATATCATCAGCATATAATATTTTGTATAAATATAAGTCATCTCCATTTTAACCCTAAGCTTGTATACTAGGCTTGTTTTAAACAATAATATTTTTATATTTCTGTTCTGTTTTGATATGTCCTATGAAAAACCTTAGTTCTTATTTTAATATCCTCAATAAAGTAAACAGACTTAAAATTATCTGCAAAATTTTGATAATTTACATGTAATGAAAAGATTGACTTGGTTGATTTCATTTGATCATTGTAAATTAAGAAGAAACTGAAAATTTTGTGATGGATGACTTCAAATATAGAAATAAATTTATTATTTCAGTGTAGGTATTCTCATTTTTTAGATCTTGCCATAGAGGGTTTGAACTCAAGACCCCATGTATGTATAACATAAGATTTACAAATGATCCATATATTGATTCCTACAGTTTTTAAATTCTTTCAGTGCTATAATCATCATATAATTTTATATGTTATTAAGTCACATCCTAGTCCAGTGTTGTATAGTTAACAAAGCACCAGTTATTCCAATTCATCATTTTGTTCTCCAGTGACAAATTGAAGAATTTGTACTTTCAAAGTGTATCTTACAAAGTGTGAAATATAGTACAGTGAATAGGGGCACTTGTTTTGAATGCCTTCAACCAGGGTTTGATCCCCAGCATCCCATAAATGTATTTTACTTTTGCTATGCTCTTATGTAAACCAGTGTATATCAATACAGCATTTTTGGAGGATCAGAGATAGCATGGAGGTAAGACGTTTGCCTTTCATGCAGAGGATGGTGGTTCAAACCCTGTCATCTCATACCATCCCCCCCATGCCTGCCAGGGGCGATTTCTGAGCATAGAGCTAGGAGTAACCCCTGAGCGCTGCTGGGTGTGATCCAAAAACCAAAAAAAAAAATTTTTTTTTTTTTTGGTTTTTGGGGGTCACACCCAGTGATGGTCAAGGGTTACATCTGGCTATCCACTCAGAAATCACTCCTGGCTTGGGGCATTGTACAGGACATTGGGGATAAAAACAGCTGTCATAGGTAAGTACCTGCAAGGCAAGCACCATACCACTTGTGCCACCACCTTGGCTCCATCAATACAAGTTTAAGAAAAGTTTCATGTGTGCAGTTTAAGTAAGCTGAACTATAAAGTTTTTATAGTTCCTGTTCTTGGAGACCAATGGTCATTAGTGCTGCATATATATCTTCTTTAACTCACAACTAGTAGTTCTTATAAATACATGAATATGACATATACATGTTATTTATATATTAATTTTGCAAAAGGTTGATTATTATATGTATTATTTAGCATACTAATCACAAGTAATCTATAATTTACAATTAATATCTCCCCTTGTGCTGTGAAAAATGCATTTTGTATTTCTATGACTAGAATGGTTGTTATAAATTATCATTTTATTGATAAGTATAGTTAGAAAAATATTAATATAACTTT
>PVKC010029625.1:0-15070 GCA_004027635.1 Crocidura indochinensis
CAAAAGCCCTAAGCCTTCCACAGACCTCTGTTTTATACACTAGAATCAGGTACCACCCTAGGGTAGGGGCAGAATGCCAGGTCACACCCTAGAGTAGGGTCCAATCACTGATCAGGGTAGGATCAGGGTAGGTCCAGAAATGTTTATACATAAAAATTCCAAATCATGATAAGATTAGAAATGTTTACATATGCAACAGTCTGTGTTTCACTTCTAGTTTGATTCCAAGTCTTGAATAGAATGGATAGTGGTGTGTATAGATCCATTTAGATGTTTTTAATCTTGGGGATATATTGCTGGATTATATGGCAGCTTAATTTTGAGTTTACTCAGAACACTCCATATTTTTGTTCCCCCCACTGGGATTGAACCAGCATTCCCACCAGCAGCAGATGTGAATTTCTTTTACACCACATCCCTGCCAACAGAGATTGTTTCCATATTTTTGAGATGTTCCATCCTCATTGGTGTAAGATGATAGCTCAATATTTTATTAGTTTGCATTGACCTAACATTAAGTTCTGATGAGCTTTTTACCAAAAAAATAACACAGAATTTAACTTAAAAAAATCAACTCTAAATGAACTACTTAAAATAATCAATAATATAAATCAAATACCCAATTATAACAGCTCCATTTCTCTTCAGTTCCTTTTGTATGGCTTCTCTTATCTTCTGAAAGAGTTCTTCTTTGAGTTGCTTAAATTGATCGTCTATACAATGATTAATTTCACAGGTGAGTCCTGCTAAAACATGATTTCAGGCTATATAATTTTTAGTCTAGATCTATAAAATGCAAGCATTTTGGTGGGCTTGGAAATTTACAGGGTGTCTCTTTATATCCCCAATTGCAGTTGTCTTCCTTAAGCTCCTCACTGTTCAGGATTGTCAGTGGGATATAGAAGCAACTTGGGGGAAGATTTAAAGGTATCACTGTCTCCATTTGATAGGAGGGACCAGAAAGTCCCTCTCTTGTAAGATAAACCTGAGATGGGACAAGAGACATCAGGGAGATCAGGATGGCAGTGGGACACAAAAGCAGCTTCAGTGTGTAATACATAGTTTTGAAAACAAACCAAAACAAACCAAAAATATTATCCTTCTCTTTCAAGTTTTATTTGAAAATTCAGTGAGTATTAAAGAATAGAGCAGGTCTACACAATTAAGAATTACTAATGATTTACTGGGTATTCATGAAATCAAATAATATTTTGTTCTTTATTAGGTATTCATACATTTGAAAAACACTGTGTTTTCATTCAAAATATGTTGATAATTATTTATTTGATTAATGATAATGTTTTAGTTCTCTACAAGATAAGAGACCTCCTACTGATATAAACTTAGCAAAAATTTGTAAGAGGGAAGTGAGAGATCATACAACTGGGAGAGTACTTGCTTTCTGTGCAGCCAACCTAGGTTCAATTCTCAATGCCCATAGTGGTCCCCAGAGAAACCCTATGAGTGATCCTTGAGTGCAGAGCCAGAACTAAACCTTGAGCACACTAGTTGTGTCTCAAAACCAAACAGTCTGAGTGATAAGAGGTCCATTCATCCTGTACTGCATTTCAATTTTGTTGACTTCCTAAAACTGTATTCACTGTGACTAAATTAGCTGCGAAAAGCAGGTAAAGTGGAAGAATGAAATTGGTAGGTATTATAAATGAGAATATATATTAGTCGTAGTGTTTTTGAGAAGCAATTTTATGTACTTATTGTGATAGCAACGCTGAATAATGAAGTGGAATCATACAATTATGGCCACATTTTCTTCACCTCTTTAAATATTGCAACCTTTTAAGTTGTATTTTGATAAAAAGTGAGACCTAAATAAATAAAATAAATAAATGCACAATATAACATTATTATATACTACTTTAATAAAAGATTAACTCCCTAGAGGGATGACTATCATATACTCATGTATTTAATATATTTACAGATGTCTTCTCCTTCCAGAGTAAAAATAGTTGGTTAAACAGAAAGGAGTAGGTTCTAGCAGAAGTTATATCTGTATGTTCCTGACAAGGGAAATAACACACCAATGAATCATCAACATAATAATGCTATATTTTAAAGAGAATCCAAGTGTATTTTATGTAGATTTCTCTGAATTAAAATGTAGAAAATCCTATGATTAAAATTGGTATAACAATTACATAACATTTCTTTAGTTGCCAATTCTACCATCATTTTTATCCAAAATGTTTTTGAGGGGTTCGCGGTGGTGCAAGTGGTAGGGCATTTGCCTTGCATGCACTAATCTAGAAAGAACAATGATTCAATTCCCCGGTGTCCCATATGGTCCCCCAAGCCAGGAGCAATTTCTGAGTGCATAGACAGGAGTAACTCCTGAGTGTCACTGGGTGTGGACCAAAAAGCCAAAAAAAAAAAAAAAAAGAAATGAAAATATTTTTGATCCAATCACTTTTCAGAAGAACCATATATCCTTAAAATATTCTCATTGTTGTAGCAAGTATTTACTGCTATCTTGTGAGTTTTAATAAAGCTACTGTGTTTTTGAACAATTTTCTTTCCTTCTCAGTAAAATATATATGTATATTTACAAAGAATTCAAGTGATTTTGAAGCTTTATCCTCAGGTCTTCTCCTGCTATATCTGAATATGCCATTTGTGAACAAGGATTTTTATAAGCTGCTTTGGCGGTAATATGTCTCAGGAATGCAGCAAGCTTCTTGGTAAATCAATTTGTGTTAGCTGTGCTGGGCGGATTTGCAGCAGCATAATTCAGACTGACTTCTCCAAATAATACTTCCTCTGACAACACTTTTAAAGTGGCAGATAGCTTGAAAATGTATAGAATTGTCTTGAGATATCACATCCCCTAGAAGAATTCAAAGTACTGCTGCAGAACTGACAAAATAGAAGCTAAATTGTAATGTGATATGGTAAAGCACCTGATAAATTGCACTCTGTAGCAAAAAAATTGCTTAACTCAATGCCCAAAAGAAAAACCACAGTACTATAGCAATAGTAAGGGAAAAGTCCTAACCTGATACAGGGAAAATGAATAGTGGAGAAATGAGTATTATTTTCCCAATTCGGTTAGCTATATAATGATATTCCTCATAGGATTACAAAATTAGCACAGTACATTGTAAAAGTCAATAAACATTAAAAGTTTTTAAACATTACAAGCTGAAACATTATAAGTTTGTAAAATTACTTTTCATTTGCTTAATGTTTTATGAGGTTAAAGCTATACTTGCAAAAAATGTGTTGATCTATGAATGTTGAAACGTACTTTCTGTTACAGAGCTAATATGGTGTTTTTAAATTCTCAGGATTATTTTTGTAAACAATAATTTTTCAGAATAAAAATGTCTATAATAGAAGGTACTAAAGTAATAGTCTTTTAAAAGACCTTCAAAACGTGTTCCCATATTACTAGATAATGGTGAAATTATTTGATAATTTGAGTGAAGAGGTAATCCTATGATTGAATCATATAGGCAAACATGTTGCTCTTCAACTTTTTATTAACTGTAGTCTGATATAATACAAATAAAATACAATTTAAATTTTACTCAATACAGGTTATTTAGATATAATTGTAAATATTTTATTGCTACAACTGAAACACATAGATAGGCCTTACAGAGTTTATATTTTGTTTTAGGGCCACACCCTGTGATGCTCAGGGGCTACTCCTGGCTATGCGCTCAGAACTCCCCTCCTAGTTTGGAGGACTATATTGGACTCCAGGGATCAAACCTGGATCAGCCACCCGCAAGACAAACACCCTACCACTGTGTTATGCTCCGGCCCCACTTACAGGCACATGTTAAGGTGAATGTGCCTAAGTGGCTAAAAATAATGTTAGACACATTGTAGATCTTGAATATTGTTGATTGAGTCATTGATTGCTTTGTTAAATCGACATGGAAAATAATTAGAGTGAATTATGAATCACTAGAGATTGTGCAGTCTTGAAGAGATGATTGTGACTTTTATAGTTCCCATTCTTATTTGTAATTCTTGATATTTTGAAAGCGGGTGTTAACCACTGTCCTCAAAGTCCACCTTCAGTTGGGGTAATCATTAGGAAAAAACTTTTGTTTTACAAAATCTAATGGAAAATTACTTTTGGGCTGCCATCTAAAAGAAAGGTTGTAATCTTATCACACCATTTGTATATTACTGATATATTTTATAATTACTTAAGTACATTATTTTGAAACCTCAAGAATGATTACCAAGTAAATATTTTCTACCAACATTGGGTTTATATCTCTAGAGAAGAGTTAAGTTTAATAGAAAAAGAATAAACTAGCTTCCTTTTTTTTCTATTTTTAGATTTTAAAAAAGGAGAGCTTATATTAACCATGATTTATGAGATAGAGTCAAGTATAAAAGAGCTGTCATTGTAAAATAATTTCTTGAATAATCTGCTGTAATTGTTAATAGGCACATAATTGATACACTTCAACAACAACACACAACAACAACACTTCAACAACAACAACAACGACTTTTAACTTCCAATTGGAACTAGGACATTCAAATAGCTATCCATTTAATTGGTTAAAACTAAATTTTGTGCTCTTTTAAAAACCAGAAATGACTTCCTAGTTGTTACCTAGTTTGAAGCCCAGAGTAAAGAAATATAGACCTATATAATTATTATTAACTTTATTCTAATTTTTATATTTTCATAAATATATATATATGATTATCCTATTTTAATAATAATATGGTAATAGTTTATTTAATAGTTATAAAATAAAATCAGATACTGAATTTAGCATTCTACCTGAGTGTCCTTAAAAATTATTTTGGAGGGGCCGGAGAGATAGCATAGTTATTTACCTTGCATACACAAGGTCAGTTGTTTGAATCCCGGCATCCCATATGGTCCCCTGAGCCTGTCAGGAGTGATTTCTGAGCGTGGAGTCAGGAGTGACCTCTGAGCGTTGCTGGGTGTTCCCAGCAACCAAAAAATATATTTTGGAGTCTTTTACAAACCAATATCAGATTTATATTTCCACAGCTTTGTAATTGCTATGGTTTTTTTTGTTTTGTTTTGTTATTTAAATATTTTCAGATTTGATCTCCTATAAACTGTGCTGTACTTTATAGACTGAATTACTATAAAAAACACATTACTCAAGACATTGATTTTATTTGGGACATGTCAGTTATTAATAGCAACTTATTAACATGCTTTAATTTCTGTTAGCTTGATGAAATGTTCTCTGATTACCAAGGCTGCATGAACATGGGGTCAGATGACTTATATATATTATATATAGGCTATATGTTGCACATAGATGAAATGTTATATTCTATTATCATAAATTGTTAAATAGTTTTTGAAGGTAGCTTTTTGAAGTTTTCAGTAATAACCCAACATTTGAACCCGAGTTTGATAGAGGTGGGACAGGGAGGGAAGCTAAAGGGTAAGGTAGATGTGTGACTAACTTACTATATGAGCAATTCTCCATGAGATTTCTTGGGCTTAATGAGAGTGAATAGTTTCTACACATGGTGACTATAATATTCAGTGCAATACAATGGGGAAGAAAAAGTTCACTTGACATTTCCAACTATTTATGCTGCAATTTCATTACTTGCTGTTGTACTTTGCCAAGTACGTAGCGATCTTCTGTGAGTAAAAACCAAGTCCTGTGAGTCTTTTCAGTAATGGAACATTAAAGGCAATTACTGCATAATTAATGCCATTATAAGCTAAGAAGACCAGTAAGTAGAAAATGAGAAAAAGGATAAACAAGAGAATTAAAGTGTACCTATAATATGATTTTAAAAAACAACTTTGGTAGAGTGGATTGTCTTGGGACCTTTAAAGTATATGTATCTTAACCAGGTACCCAAATGAATAAAAGAAAGTTAATTAATAGAAATGCAGGTGCTTTTTTAAAAGATCATTCATCTTGGAAGAGAAAACTTTAAATTGATATCTGGGCAATGTAATAGAAATGTAATGAAATAGTTACACATCTGGAATGAAACTAGAAATGTTACAGTTTAATATGAAATTTTAGAACATTGTAACTAAAACAAATATGAAAGTGGAAGTGAATTACAACTGACCTTATTAATTTCAGTTTGTTTTCTGTGGCTATCTTAATCATTAATTTCATTAACCATCTATGTATTTTCAATAACAGAAATTAGGCATGTTAAGATAAACAACAAAGTGTTACTTAGCAGTAGTGTGGCCATACACAATGCAAGTTAGAAAACTTCAATTTTTCACTACTGAATATTAAAATTTTAATATGCCTTTAAAGAGGCCATTTCCACATAGAAAACTAAAACTCCTTTGAAGAGGGTCTAAATATAAGCTTACTTCTCGCGGTTTAATGTGAATCGTGCCCCCCAACTCCCGCCAACATTCATTGCTATAACTAAAATCCTTAATTCTAATGTAATGGTAATGTTTAGAGAGAGGGTTTTTAGGTGACAACTTTTACAATTTTATCTTGGAGTGGTCAAGGTAGTTATTTATATATATGTGTTTATATATATGTATATATAAATATTTGGTTTTGAAGCCACACCCAGTGATGCTCAGGGATTATTCCTGGCTATGCTTTCAGAAATCTCTCCTGGCTTGGGGGATCATATAGGACTCCGGGGGATCGAACCACGGTCCCTCCTAGGCTAGTACAGGCAAGGCAAATGCCTTGCTGCTTGTGCTACAGCTCCGGCCCTAAGGCAATTATATTTTTAAGAACAAGGTTCCTTCCTTAATTATGCTTACACTTACAGTTTTTAGTTTTAAGATTATGTGAAAGGAATGCAAATATTTTAGTAGAAACTACTCTTTTGATATTATATATTTTTAATTTTAATTTAATTTTTGCCAGTTTACCAATATGTTGTATGAGTACTGCAGTCTCTTGGCACAGCTCCAACCTCTCTGGACAGCTTGGCTGAACCATAGCTTGGGACAAAACCTTGGTCAGCTACATGCATGGCAAGTCCATGATTTTCTGTGTTATATCTGTGTGTCAGTATTTTAATTTTATGGGGGTAATTTTCAAGTTACTGCATCCTTTATCATTCCTGCTATATGAAGTTGCCCTTCTTTCTATGCTTTCTCCAAAACTTGTGGATTTTTGTCTTTAGGTCAATAGATGGTCTCCTTGATCTAAATTAATCTTTGATATATTTTTATTTTCATGATAAGAAACACATGTTCATGTACTTATTGGTCATCAGTATATCTATCTTACAGGAAAAGTAGCTTTCAGATACTATAACATTTAAATTGTTTTAAAGTGTTGCATATAGGCATTCTCAAAATACAAAAAGTGTATTTTGAGTTTATCATTTCTTGGATAGATGATGTACTAATAGCTTCCCCCATTCAGTCTGATGTCTTTTCTTGTAACACAAATATCTTTAACAATGCAGCGACTCTTGAATTTGATTCTACTTGTTAAAGTGTAATTTTGCTTTTCTTGCTGTTGGAGTTGATTCCCAAGACACATATTTTAGCCAGTGTCAAGCACTGTATCATTTGTTCATTTTAAATGTATCTTAACATTTTAGTATTTTCAAGTCCTTTAATCTATCTTAAGTTTAGTATGTGCTCTATTATAGGGAATATTTCCATTAATGTTATTGATGCTGCTGTGATCCATGTGTTGAGAAAAATGAATAAAATGAAAACAACAATCAAGAGTATAAAAAATTTCAGTGGCCAGAGCCACAGTACAGTAGGTACAGCTCTTGTCTTGCACGTGGTCCACCAGTTTAATACCTGGCATCACATTAGTCTCTAAGCACTTCTAGGGGTAAATACTAAGTGCAAAATCAAGAGTAACGCCTGAGCACTGATAGTTGTAGCTTAAAAAGCAAACAAAAATCAAGTACCAGATGGTTTTACAACTAAATTCTATAAAATGTACTATTCCAAAGTATATTAGGCACTGTATATTAGGCACTATAAAAAGCTAGAAGGATGCCTCTATATAATAAATATTTGTTTAAATAAGCATTTTGTATGAATAATAATGTTTTATCCTACACAAGGACTATATTTTCCTATTACCATGTTACTATTTATTTTAAATAGAAATAGATAAATTTATTTTTGCTTTCATATTCTTATAGGTTCTTCGACAAACGTATGCTAACCTCTGAATACCTGCTACATTTTTTCCTGTTATTTTTTACTTGATACTATTCACACTTTCTTTAAAAATTTTATTTAGGGGTTGAGCGATGGTGCAGAGGTAGGGCGTTTGCCTTTCACAGACTGATCAAGAATGATCATTGGTTCGACCCCGGCGCCTCATAGGGTCCCCCAAGCCAGGAACGATTTCTGAGCGCATAGCCAGGAGTAACCCCTGAGTGTCACTGGGTGTGGCCCCAACATTCCCAAATTATTTAGACATTGTGATTTACAATGTTGTTTAAAAGTTCTTAGGCATAGAGTGCTTCTATTTCCATCCCATCACCTTGTGTCCTCCTACTACTTTTCTTTACCCCAGATTCCCTTTCACCCCAACCTGACTCCATGATATTCTCCATATACTTTGGGTCTGTTGGAATGGGAGATCAAGATATAAAATAAAAGTTGTGTGTTCTTATAGTCTGGGTAATATCCATGACTGATCTAAAGGCCTTCTAGCAGCTCTGTGATAGATAAGTAGCGTAACTTCTGAAGCCTGATATGCTAAATTAAAAACGAGTCTTTTAGGTTTACTTACAGCCATGACAAATATTTCATAAGTGAATTCTTGTCCATTGTATCTTAAGAATACAATGCTTTCATTGAAATCTTCATTGAATTCTGATTACAGTTTCCTTGGGTCTTTCTAGTGAATTAGTGGATTGTATCTAAGCTATGTCCAGATAATAGACTCAAGAACTAGTAAGGCATAATTAAGGTTGTTATTTTAAGCAACTTTATGCTATTTTAAGCAACCATATTATAGTTTTGAGTAATGTCCTACATAATAATAAATATAGTATAAAATATATCCCTACAATTTATGCTTGAAAATAATTCAGATTTGACTGAAGTCTGTAAAGACTAAAGACAAAAATAAATAAAAGTAGGCTAACTAGAATGAACTTTCTTTTTATTGGTTTTTAGTTTTGGGGTCACACTGACAGCACTCAGGGGTTGCTCCTAGCTCTACACTCAGAAATCTCTCTTGGCCAGCTCAGGGGACCAAATAGTCTGCTGGGATTCGAACCACAGTCCTTCTGCATGCAAGGCAAATGCCTTACCTCTATGCTAACTCTCCACTCCATTATGAAATTCTGAATGAAATTTCTCAATTAGAATCAGTTTTCCATACTTATATGGACTCATTGTTTTAATATATTAATAATAGTTATAATCATAAACAAATATTGCCATGTGTCTGACCATGGAATCTTATACATGTACATATTCTCTGGTTATAAACAGTGACACTACAATAATACTGGACTTTTCTAGTAAAAAGAGTAATTCTAAAATACAATAAAAGAAACTTGAAGAATAGATCAACTCTAGACCTGTTCAGGCTTTATATTAAATTTTCTGTAATTTTTTTGAAACAGAGAATGAAAGAAGAGTTAAAAGACAGTACAGGGAGTAGGATTCTTGGCTTGCATTCAGCTGACCCAAGTTTGATCCCTGGGATTTCATTTAGTTATTTGAGCTTTTCCAGGAGTGATCCAAGAGCACAGAGCTAGAAACAAATTATGAGCACTATTGAATGTAGTCCCAAGCCCCACACCACACATAAAGAAAGAAGGGCAATAAAAGAGTAGGAGTATAATAAAATATAGAAAGCAATAGTGCATTGGAGATTAACCTATGATTATTTTGGACTAAACTGGAACACATTTGAATAAAGCAAAATCTAGGGTGTTATTTGAACACAATATTGTCCCATGTAAGATAGACTTCTGTGAATATCATTAATAAGTAAAATGTTGATACGACAAGAAATTTCAGATAAAAGCATGCTATAGTCACAATGGGGACAGAGAATTGAAATTATGTTAGCCTGAGTATATAAAACAGACCAGTATTACTTTCCTGAAGATTAGTTGGAGGGTGGATATAGTGCATGTGGTCAGTTCAGGAGAGATTCGTTTTATAGACTGATTGCTTCAATGGCATGTTTCAGAGTCATAACAGTCTATCATTATCAATGATCAGTGACCTAAATGGTTATAAATACGCAGTAAGTATCTTTATCTGTCAAAAATATGTAAGGTAAAGTTTGCCAAACACCTTAACTTGCAGCTACACGGTCCCTAAATATGACTCTGTTGATGGACTGTGACTGCTGAAAATGAACTTGAAAGTGTCTCCTGGAACTGTAATCATTATTGTTAATATTCATAGATGTAGCAAGAAAAATCCTCTATACTTGACAGCAAAGGGAGTATATTTTTGTCTTTATTTGTCCAGATTAATTTCAAAATATATAAACCACTATGTCTTAAACTATCGTTATAAAAATTTTATCAGTGTCTTCATTAAAGAAAGAGATGAAACTCATTAATGCTATTTTAAAAAAGAGGAATTATTTTTTTCTTACTTGGATAATTAATATGATACTTTATCATACTGAACCTAGTAATTCACCCAGCAATCTTTTTAATTTCCTCTCTAAATTATGATCACATCAGATTTTATTTGATATTTAGTAATAGATAATCGTATTGAACAAGAACAAGCACCCACATTTGCTTCAATTGGTTACGTAAGTTGTTATATAATATCTGGATAGTAACCTCATTACCACTTTTTCATTAACTTGCCAAACATAGATTTGCAATACACGGGCTTGTTAAATTGTTTCAGAATCTCATTCTGATATTCTCTTTATATAAATTTTCAAAGTTAATAAGGCTAAAATATGAATTTTATTCCAAAAAGTAGAGCTTGCTATTGTTTTGAACTTTAGATAATTTTATACAGAACATACATTTGCATGCATGCAAGAAAATACATACAGTGAGTAGTCATGGAAACAAAGGACTAACATTTTCAGGATACTCAATTAGTTGTTATCAAAGCAATCTTAAAAATGAGATATTGAGCACTTAATATACAGTAAAACAGTTAAGGTAAATATTACTTATCCTCTAATAGGTTTTTAAATTCAAACTATCCCCATATCAATGTAATTTATTGATAACACATATGTGACTTGGTGCCATTCACTAAACACATGAAAAATAATGAAAAAAGAATCTGATTGGCACAGAAACTTTTAAGCAGGGCTGAAACTCTAAGGGTATCTGAGAATAATTTGAAAGCAAAGATGAGTGAAATGATTCATTTTTAATGTAGTATTGCATTAAATAATTAATTTTATGGAAAAAAAATCTGCTATAATCAGCTAATCCTTCTAAATGATTAAGTGTAACATCATCATCTTACAAGCCTACCTTTAGTAATATAGTAAATGACATTTTGACCACTACACACTAATAAATATTTAACAATAGTTACTGAAAAATATGAGTTATGCATGAGAAATAAGACATTAGCACTTTAATGTATTATTGCTTCTGCTCTAAATGATATTTACAGCAATTCCTAACATTTTACAAGATGACACATACAATACCATTGAAATAATTAAAAAATACACAGAGGACTTAAAATACAATCTAATACAGTTTATTGAACTATTTTACTATATTTTAATTTTATAAAGCTTAAAAGAATAAAGAATCCAGAGTAGAAAGTATGGGTATAAATATTAACTCTAATGATTATTAACTTATATTTCAGATAGTATTGCTTTATTATTTATATTTCTTTTTTACAAAAGTAGAACTTTTAAATAATATTTAAGAACACATAGCAACTATATAAAATTTTACTAAGATATAATCTTAAATTTACTTTTCCTTCATGCATAATTTTAAACTTGACATGAATAGTTTTGTTAATTTTGTTAATGGTTAGCATTGCATATCCACCATCACATTCTAACATAGAACTGTCCTGCTAACTCTAATATTCTCTTTGTAGACATTTCCTGAAGCTACTTCTTAGTTCCTGCTAGTCTCTGAACTATTTTCAATTTATTTTCTCTTTCAAATGTCAGGTAGATGGAATTAAACAGCATGTAGTATTTTGAGCTAGACTTCTAATAGCAAAATAATTTAAAATATACCCATTTTCTTTAATGGGAGGTGTACATATGGTAGTTGTTGGGGGTTACTATTCAGGCACATAGTCTAGAGTATCATATGGAACACCAAGAATCAAATCAGGGAGGCCACATACAAGGCAAGCACCTTACCTGCTATACATGCTATAAATATACCAGTCCCTTCCATCCAAAATATTTTTATGATACAATAATGTTTTTAATCTCCCTTCAATATTTAGTTTTTTCCATCACATATATATATATATTTGTTTGCTGATATAATTCCTGATGAAGGAGATTGAAATTATTTCCTTATGAATGTTAAGAAAACATGCTATAAATGTTATAAATTGAAATGATTAATATAAAGTTCCATTTAATTGAAATAAATACATACTTTTTATCATTTAAATATTAATTTATGCTAAACTCCTAAACTATTTTTCAAAATGGCTTCCACCAATTTACATTTCAAACAATGAAATATGAATACACTTTCTAGTACTTGGTATGTTTGATGCAGTGCAGTGGAAAAGGGACTATTTTTGTTGTTGTTGTTGTTGCTGTTTTGCTTTATTTTGAGGTCACAGAGTGCTCAGAGCTTATCCTTGACTCTCAGGAGTCAATACTGGTGAACTATAGGAATGATTTGGGGTGTGGGGAATTGATCCTATGTCTTCTGTCTACAAAAGCACCCATCTGTTGAACTATCTATCAGACCTTATGAGGACAGTATTTATCATCTGTACCATGCTGATTGACTATAAGAGTTAATAATGTTGATCTCATTCTATGATTTTTTTCCTGCCATTCATTTATCATCTCTGATGAGGTTTCTTTTTTCTTTTTTGGTTTTTTTTTTGGGGGGGCCACACCCGGTGATGCTCAGGGGTTACTCCTGGGTATTCGCTCAGAAGTCGCTCCTGGCAGGCACGGGGGACCATATGGGGAACCGGGGGATCGAACCGCGGTCCGTCTTAGGTTAGTGCAGGCAAGGCTTAGGTTAGTGCAGGCAAGGCAGACACCTTACCTCCAGCGCCACTGCCCGGCCCCCTGATGAGGTTTCTAATTAAATTTGCTAATCATATATCTATAGAGTAACAGGACTTTTTGTGTTGAGTTTTAAATATTCCTTACATTTAAGAATTCCTTATGTATTGTAGATTCTAGACCTTTCTCAATAGTAGAATTGATAATAACTATACTAGTTCTTTAATGTTTTTTCATGCAGCAACATTTTTAATTCTTTCCTCTTGCAGACACTTTTTTGATATTGATTGCAAAAGTCATTTGCTTTCTAAAAATTACTGCACACCTATATTCATTGCAGTGCTATTTACAATAGCTAGAATATGGATACCAAATCCAGATACTAAATCTGGATACCAAACAATATATAGTGGCTAAAGAAACAGTGGTACATAAACACAATGGAATACTATGCAATTATCAGGAAAAAAAATAAAGTCATGAAATTTTCCTATATATGGATGGACATGCTGAGTGAAATAAGTCAGAGGGGAAAGATAGATACATAATAGTGTCACTTATCTATGGGTCTTAAGAAAAATAAAAGACCTTATTGTAATAATACCAGAGATGATATAATAATAGAGATGAGGACTGGAAGGACCGACCCACTATATGAAGCTTACTACTAAGTGTAGTGAGTTCAGTTAGAGAAATAACTACACTGACAACCATTGAGACAATGGTAGTGAGTGAGAGAAATAGAATGCCTTTCCTGAATGCAGGCAAGGGGTGAGGGAAGAGGGAGATGGAGGGCATCTCCATTGGTGATGGGAATGTTGCACTGGTGAAGGGGGTGGATATTCTTTTATATGACTGAAACCCAACTACAAACATGTTTAAAATCATGGGGCTTACATAAAAGATGTTTAAAAAACTATACAAGCTAAAAAATAATTTTCAAGTAAAACCTATTTTTTCTTCACTCCTCATCTTCTACAATTCTTTTCTGTGAGTGAACACAACAGAACTGAAAGGTTTGAGCAAGTTCTAGGGGAAAAATGTGCTTTCTTGGAAATAGCAGTTACCCACTTCAGATTGAGTCCATGGTTAATTGAGAAATCAGGTAGAAGAGAAAAACTCACACTCTCAGAAGACCAAGTGGACATCAAGTGTGACTTGATGTTCTTCCTAATGGGGCTTGCAGGATTTGAGATTCATGTTGTAAAAGAGCTCATCACAGGTTTAATAGGTCCTAGATCTCCCATCCATCCCCAGGGTTAAGGAGATAGACAGAAAAAGCGGCCAATTCCTTCTCTGCCCTGCCACTTTACTCTTCCCACATATTAATCACTCAGAGACCTCCACTAGAAGCAATATGTGTTTTGTAACTCTCCTGGCTTAGTTCCAATATTCAGGAGATGTGCTCTGGTGACCTTAAGGCTAGTTACAAGAGTAATTTCTTCAAATTCAATATTTGATTTTATTATGTCTCAAGACATTTGATATGGCAAATCATTGCCTTGTGGAACCATTTACTATTTTCTTGCCTGCTTCAATTTGATTTTTAACACGTATTTAATATTTTCAGTATATTGTTAGTTAATTTTTTACTATATTAAATGGTGAATAAGATTTCATTTGTGTATAAATAGAACTGGTTTTTGTACACTGTTTTCAAGATAAGTTGGTAAATTGTTATTATCTTGAATATTTGTAGATATTTAAAAAATTCTTGATAATAAATTTCTACGACAATGTGATAAAATTCCATAAAAATGAAAGAAACGTGGCCGGGTGGTGGTGCTGGAGGTAAGGTGCCTGTGCTAACCTAGGACGAAGCGCGGTTTGATCCCCTGGTTTCCCATAAGGCCCCCCAAGCCAGGAGTGACTTCTGAGCGCATAGCCAGGAGTAACCCCTAAACGTCACTGGGGGTGGCCCAAAAAAAAAAAAAAAAAAAAAAAAGAAAAAAATGAAAGAGATTTTATTT
>PVKC010029626.1:0-15095 GCA_004027635.1 Crocidura indochinensis
TTATTGGCTTGGTAGTTATCAAGAGGCAAAATGCAAATGTGGGCAACAAAATTTTAGTATATTTTTGGTAAGAAAATATTAATGTATTCTGGAGGACAAATGAGAGTTCACAGGGGCCGGACCTATAGTGCAGCAGTAGCACACTTGTTTGAACGTGGCTGACCCAGGACAAATCTGGGTTCAATCCCAGCATCACATATTGTCCCTGTGCTTGCCAGCAGTGGTTTCTCAGAGCATAGCCTGGAGTAACCCCTGAACATCAGCGGGTGTGGCCCAAAAAGCAAACAAACAAAAAAGAGAGTTCATATATTCTATGGAGTACATGCTAATACCTGTCTGCCTAAACAATGGTTACCAATGAATGTATCAAATTTGAATTAATTTTGCCAATAAAAAGTTCTCTTGAGAAATGATTATGACCCCTGCTTATCTTCATGGAATAATATCCAAAAACTGCATATAAGGCTGGAGCTATAGATAATACTCTATGTTATATATAATAAATGTTTCTCTCTCTCTCTCTCTCTCTCTCTCTATATATATATATATATGTCATCAATTTTAATCTAAAAACCAGGTACACAAGTAAGTAGCACCACTAAAAATATCCTATAATAAAAATGATATTTATTCTCTATCTCAAAATATCTTAGTGTACATTTTTAGACAACAGTTAACTGCAGGTAACAGAAACAATGGAAAAGAAGGGACTCATTATAGTTTACTTTTCAGGATTTTAAAGGCTAATTGGAAGATAATTTATAAGCTTATAAAGTGGATTATAAAGTGAATGTTAAAATATTTATTTTAAATGATAGTCCATCTACATAGCAGAAAAATGAATTTTGCCTTTATGTCTAATATTTACCCAAATCAATTTTCCTTTGTAGTGGATTAAGGAAAATTAACACACAAAGGATTGATTCCATGACTTTAAAAGGACTTCATCATAAAGACATAAACATAAAGAATGACACCTATACAAAAATGGTGTCTCAGTAGATTAAGTTTGTCACTATATATATGGTGGCAGGATATTTTGAAATATCAGCAGAACAGCTAGAGAAATAGCTCTACTGTCTGAGTACATGAAGATGCCCAAGTTCTTTAGAGTGCTACATGGAATCCCACACTGTCAGTGTCAAAGTGACCTTTGATCACAGAGCCAGAAATAGTCCCGAGATACTACTATGTGCCCCCCACCCCCACTTTATATGAGTTTCCCTGAATTATCTGCCAAACCTTCATGCTTTCCCTTTCACAGACACAAACAGTGAGACATTTGTGACTTCAGGAAAATAGGTTTCTAGCAAAGAAAAGTCACTTGAGATTGTAAAGATTAAATCCAGGGCAGGGAAACAGTTGGAAGACAGTTGGAAAACTTTGGAGTCTAGGGCATGTCACAAAGACAAATATTTTCCTAACAGGATAATGGGGGTCAGCTAGGAGAGTTGATCACAAAGAATCAAATTTGAAGCGAAAATAAAGAATAAGTGGAACTTACAGTTCCCTGAGAAATGCAGGCAGCAGACTTGTCTGGCAGCATTTGACTGATTGAAACTCCAGATGGTTTGGGGGAGGTTATAGATGTAAGATTGTGTGTGTATATATGTGTGAGTGTGTGTGTAATTGATATCTCATTAAGTAGTAAGGGCAGCTGGAAAAAGAAACTGTTCCAGACATCATCCTGAAGGAAAAGCTAGCAGGTCACTAAAATTTTTGAGAACCAGTCCAGAATGAACAGCCCCTACCTTGGTTGTGGGGGCTAAAAGGATCATTTTTGGGATGTTGGGGGTGTTGCAAAGTCCTGTATCTTTTATCATTAAAAGACATATTTTGCATTTTAATATGATTCCTAAGGTGGCAAACTTAGAGTTGAAATATGCAAAAGAATAGGCAGGACTGTATTACACCTCCCCTGAGGGTGATGTGCAGGCACCAAGACGCTCATAACCAGGATTATGCTGGTTGCTTGTGCAAATTTCAGAGCACAGCAGCTATGTTCCTTTCCCCAGTAGCCACAGAGTACATAGGATCTTTTGGCACTCAGAAAGCATAGCTGTGTGGAATGACCTGCAGAACCTGATACAAGTTGGGGGAACCAGAAAGGAACAAATATATCATTTTTAAAACGGACTTTGTAAATAATTTTCTTAAAATTAAAATAAATAAAAGATCCACTAAGGGCATTTTAAATGTCTCCACCCCAATGAACCTAATCTGGGGTTGTCTATCAATAAGTAACCTGCCTTTGTTGTCTCATAAAGTCAAAATGGGGGCAAGAAATTTCACACTGTGGGGCCCGGAGAGATAGCACAGTGGCGTTTGCCTTGCAAGCAGCCGATTCAGGACCAAAGGTGGTTGGTTCGAATCCCGGTGCCGCATATGGTCCGCAGTGCCTGTCAAGAGCTATTTCTGAGCAGACAGCAATGAGTAACCCCTGAGAACCGCCGAGTGTGACCCAAAAAACAAAACAAAAAAATTTTCACACTGTGAAAGAAGATGACTCCCAACTGCCACCCCCTAACTCAGGATAGCAAATTTGTCTCTAAAGCTATTCACTAGATTCAATAGCACATACGGAGGGTGTGGGGAGCGGAAATGCTTTTATAAAAATTCAATGGCACAAAAAAAATCATTTATATGGGGAGGGGCAAAGGGGATACAGAAAACTTTCCAAGTGTTATGCTCTGTTGTGACTGGCAGAAATCAAACTGAAGTGCAAAAGAGGTGGAAATAAAGACTTCTGGGAATAATATGAGCTAGCTTCATCATCTTTGTCAGCTTTCAATGAATTCTTTGTTACATTCACAGCAGGCAGGCCCTGGGTGGTGCTACTTTCAAGAAGAGATACTGGGTACAAGAGGCCGGTGGAAGGAAGGGTAGACAGACAGAGGATAAAAGGAGATGAAAATAAACTATGGGGAAATCAGGGACACAAGTATTATATTCTTAAAACCTGTGCATATTTGAAAGTAGAGAGAAAAGTTGCCAGAGCAGAGAAAGGTCATTTCACTTGACATTTACTTAAGTCCTTGCTTCAAGAAGCCTTTGAAAATGTTGCCAATTTTATTTGAACCATGCATTTGTTGACCATATCACACAGAATTCTTGTCCCTTCATTTCTAGGACACCGACAATAATGATTGCATGAGACAACTGAATTCCAATCGCACATGTTTGTATTTTTAAGTTAAAATTTACTGGTCCTGACAGAGATCTCAAGGGGCTGAATGCATGTTTTGCATGCATGAGGCCTGGGCTATGACACTGCATGGTACCTAAGCACCATAGATCATGACTTCCCCTATCCTCCTGTTAAAAAACACAAAGCATGGCTGGGTTTGACTTAAAAATGAAAATAAATTAATTCAAATATCCCCAACAACATGTACAGATTCCTTAAAAGCGAAGACCATTTAAGTATGGATTTTGTACTAAGGATTGTTTTAATCAAAACACAAGTAAAAGTACTGGATAATGTTTCTTTTTTTGTTTTGTTTTCAGGCCACACACGGAGTTGCTCAGGGGTTACTCTTGCTCAGAAATAGCTCCTAGCAGGCACAGGGGACCATAATGGGATGCCAGGATTCGAACTTTAGGTTCTGGATTGGCTGCTATCTCTCCGGCCCCAGATAATGTTCCTTTTCATTCAATTAAGAAAATGAACTCTTCATCTTAGTGGCAGATGCAGTGATTAGTCAAGATCTACTAGCTCCTTGACGTGTTTTTTTCATTTTTTTTTTTCAGAAACAGGTGATGTGCTTCAGGTTCCAAAATTAAACAGCATAGAAGAAAAAAATTAAAAATTCAACATAATTTGGCATCTTTTTCTTAAAAGCCATTTTTAATTCAGGTCTGGAGAGACTACATAATATAATATAATATAATATAAGACTACATAATATAATATAACATAATATAAGGTGCTGGCCTTGCTGGCCCTGATTCAATCCCTTGTACCTGAGCAGAGAGCTAAGAATAAATATTCGTACGGATACAATATAAAAAAAAACACCCAACAGAGAAACAAAACTAACTTTTAATTTATATGCAAAATGGAAGCAATTAGCAGGCTTTATTAGTCAAAGACCCCCAATGTTCGTTTGTCAAAAACTCTCAATGTTTACTTAAAAAAACAGTGTAAAATTGAGATTTTGAAGGATTTTTAACTTAAGGCTCTCATTTTTTAACTTAGTAATTATCAAGAGCTAATTATCTAGTTAGTAGAAAATTTTCGATTGAGAAACGTTGTCTATGTTGTTAATAACAAAATCACAGAAACTTCTAAGTTCTTGTACAAATCAATCCTGTTTATTAGTGAGCTTTCCAAAACCTTCAGTAAATAAACCATGCCTTGCTTCATTTCTCCCTGATAGAATTAGATTGCAGCCTATCAACTAGGGGGAACTTACTTTCAAAAGTAGCAACTGATTTTGATCACCAAGGTGCAAAATGTCAGAGAGGCCCAAGCGATATCGCGGTGGTAGGCTCTTTGCTTTGCACACAGCTCATCCAGGACCAACCTTAGTTTGATTCCAAGTGTCCCATTTGGTCCCCAAGCCAGGAACGATTTCTGAGCACATAGCCAGGAGTAACTCCTGAGCATCACTCTTGAGCATCAGTAAAAGAAAGAAACTGTATTTTTTATGTTTTCCCTCCCTTATCTCTTTTCACATGTTCAGAAGAAAGATGACTTCTGTCAGTAGGTGCTAAGCACCTCAGAAAGTAAAATACTCCAACAGATGGGTTCACATCAGATTCAGGGAAGATGAATAGATAAGAATTATTTTACCAAATGAACTGCACAAAATAAATGCAATAAGGCATTCTATGTCTGTATAATGAGCTATGACTTTGAAGTCATGTTTGGGTGTAAAGATGGAGTAAGAATAGGGAAGAGATAGTGGAACTTAATGAATCTAATCTATCCCTACCTTAAGAAAGTAAGATAAGATGTTTTAAAAGAAAATCAACACAGATTTAATGTATTAAAATAAATTTCAATAAAATACCTGCTGCTTTGAGAGAGAAAACTCTTCTTTCACACTAATGTACATCAGGATGATTACTGTTGTGTCCATTCCCCACACTCAGACAAGACAGTAATGACTCACTGCTCCCCAATAGTGTGAAGCAAAATGTCATTGGACACTGGATCATGATAGTGACCAGTCCTTAGTATTTGGGGATTTCTTGTGAAAAAGAGAAATGCAGAGAGCTCTTCACTATTTGATCCCCAGGTCTTCTAATTGAATAGAAAACTGCCACTATAATCAATTCCCTATTCATACTCCTATGGACTGACACTCAATTGCTTTTGACTCTACTAACTCTTCACTTCCACACCTCTTGTTGGTTAGCATTGGGAGGCTGTTAATTAGGCAAAGTATTACCTATCAGCCATCTCATAACAATGCGAGGGAATCTGTGTTGGTAACACAAAAATGCATAATGAAGTGCTCACAAAAGGGGCAAGTGTCAAATCTGAGTATTCAACGTCAAAGTTCTGAGGATGAGTGCCACAGAATCTTCCTGAGTCTCCACACCCTCTAGCTTTCTATGCTTCTCTCTGAAATCCCAAGGACTAATGTCCAACCTCTGACGGAGGGCTGAAAGGGGAAGTGAATGGGTTGGTTTGGACTCCCATAGTCAAGGTAAGTTGGCACTAGGATTTCCAGCCCTATAATAATTATGTTTCAGTACAAAAGTTTCCCACTAAATCAAGGAGCAAACTATGTCCAATGAAAACAAATTCCAGAACTCTGAATATAGAGCTGAGGTGACTGAATGTGAACTGAGGTTGGGAGGATGATAAGCTTACAAATGATGGTGCTATGATAGTGGTCAGTGTGGTGAAGTGGTAACACTGAACCCCTAAAACATCTATACATGTAGCTTAAAGTTACTTAAATTGAAAAAATTACCATTAGGAGAAACACACAGAGAAAATAGTCTCCTATTTATACCATGGGATCTTCAGGCTCTGCTTCAACAAATTTCATGTTAGCTTTTCCATAGCCTTTGCCTTCACAGAATAATAGTTGAAGTAGGTTGGCAGACCCTAGTTGTCATGAATTCCACAAACACTGTCCAGTGACTGGCTGTATTCACCAATCGTAGCCACAGTACATGTTGGCAGCTGCTATGAAGGCTGGCCAGCATCTAAGAAACTACTGATTTGGGCATTCCCAATTTACATCAGACAAGATATCATATCCCATTCTATCTTTAAGCTTAATTCCTAAACCCTTATATCTCCCTCACACTTTCCATTTTAAAAGGAAATTTCAAAATAGTTCAGGTGTCACAGAATAAAAGCATGCCACTATAGGCTCCACTTTTATCTCTTATTTTATTATTTCTCCCCACCGAATGGGCAAATCAATCTACTCTTCCTTGCAAATTAGTATTCGCACCATAAATGTTTAATTGACCTACCTTACCAGGCATAAATTTATACTCTAAGGAAGAAAAATGTGTTATATATTTGACATAAAATCGCACATATGAATATTTATACTTGACTCACACTCACGTTCATTTTACCTCAAAGAAGATTTTGTTTATTATTGTTCTCATTTAAACTGCCTCAAATGCAATTGCTAGTAGAATAATTTGGGTTCAGGTAAGAGACACATCTTTGCACAACACATACCAACAGGCCTTTTGTGTACTTATTTTTACATGCTGAATTTAATTTCTAAAACACATTGCCTAGGTCAATAAATTTTGTATTGTCTAAGGGGAAAATAGTCCTACATAGGCAGAGTTTGCCATTACTTGTTTTCTTTAACTTTCTCAAGTCAATGCTGCTATCTCACACCTTGAATAAGCCATGAATTCAATACAGTATCAAAATTGGAGAGGGATTTTTAGCAAAGCCAATTCCTTTCCGCTTACTGATAAGATCAATACAAAACAAAGGAAAATGAGGAATATCACCCATACAATTCATGTTAATAGAG
This sequence comes from Crocidura indochinensis, assembly GCA_004027635.1. Lineage (NCBI taxonomy): Eukaryota > Metazoa > Chordata > Mammalia > Eulipotyphla > Soricidae > Crocidura > Crocidura indochinensis. Next base: position 6,969 of record PVKC010029626.1, read on the forward strand.
TTTAGAATTTACTATGTCCTGATATCTAAACCACTACTAAGATCACCAGAGAAGTTGGTGTGGAGATGTTGAGATGTGGCTTCATTTTTTAGTGCACTTTTTTGTTCAGTTCAAAACCTGATGATGCCATTGTGCTCCACGACATCCAATATCTTGATATTCTATTGTTGAAGATTCTTGTACCCAATGATGGCTCAATGGGTCACTGAGCAGGGGACTATCACGTGCACTCAGGGGATCCTGTCTGAGGCTCCTGGAAGGTATTGAGAACAGATAAACAGCTAAAACAGGAAAGTGAAGCCAGGAAAATATATAGATCGAATGAGAATACAGCAACATTAAATTGCATGATTAGAAAAAAATGTTGGGTGTGAGATTATTTATAAGAACTATGGTATCCAGACAAGGACATGGAAAACTATGAAAGACTTTATGGAGGTACAGCTGCTGCTAGAGTCTCAAACGCAAAGGGAAAAAGTGTTCTGAGACATGCCAGTTGAGTATCATTATAAACTCAACAAGCAGTTGAGTCAAGAAGGAGTAAAGAAAGTACAGTAAAGTACTGTACTGTGTCACAGCATTAACATAATAAGAATCTTAATATTTCTAGAGGAAGTCAGTAAGAAGACCCGCTAGGATGTTCATACCCTTAGCATGGGTAGCTGATCAAAAATTCCTGAATAAATATTTCCAGCAGGCCTAATGAGAAATTTTTTCCCTCAAGTGTGGATGGTTGGAATTTGACTGGGAGATCTCTCACCAATAGGTCCACTGAGTCACTGAGTTTTCTCTCTGTGTGAATAATTTAATGAGGCATTCTGTTAATGAAACTGACATTCTGCTTCCTTTACTACATGCACCTAATGTATAAACATATATATGTATACACACATATATTTATTTACATAAACATATATACATGTTTATATGCATAAACATATATACATATATGTATGTATACATATATGTGTTTATGTGTATAAATTATATATACATATATTATATATTATATATACATATATATTATATATAAGTACTCCTTCTGCTGTGTGTATATAGTAAAACCTTTCTCATCCTAACATAAGAATTAAATTTATCTTTACTTGGAATACTAAGAATTAAAAAAACCAATTTCTTCTCTCCTTGTCTTTGAACACCATAGCAGTTTGTAACAGAAAGGAGTTCTTTGCTTCAGGTATTTCCCCTAGACACTTTGAATACCTGTTAACTAATTTACACTCCAAACAAGTTTTGCCAATCTAACATTGAATTTTGAATTTTACTAGGTATAAATTCTGTACCCCTTTCATATAGCTTATCTCTTTCAAAACCAGACCTTATGAAGTTAGTCTTAGCCCCTATAGCTAAGGTTTCTTGATAATCTCTTAATTTACATCAGTATGACACCTAGGGCCAGGCCAGAGAAGAACTACTGGAAATGTAAAAATTTACTTTGCTTTTTTTCCTCTGGGCTCCTAATTGAACTATATTCTAAGATTACAAATCCCCTAGTATCACATATATTATCTAAAAGATCAAACAATGTACACTGATAAGTTTCTGCACTTTGCATAGAAACAAAATGTGAGCATTCTTTTCTCATATGTGTGACTGGCATTTTACCTCTTAAGTAATCCTCGCTTGGAGATTAAATTTGGAACACGCTTGTCAGAATGTGTTTCCCTATACATTCATTGCGTGGTCTCATTTCTTTATATTTCACTGTATGTCGATCTGTGAAAGCCCACTCCCCTGACTCAGATTCATCAAAATCCTCTGACTCTGTTGGACTGAATCTAGCTTGCAGCAGTGCTATAAAGTACAGTAGGGGAGACCATTGTATACACCAATTCTGGGTTCTATCCCTTACACCCCAAATAGTTTTCCAAGACTCCAGAGTGATCTCTGAGCTCAGAGCTAGGAAAAGGCACTGAGCTGAGCTGGGGCAGGGTGGTCCCACACTCCAAATACAGGAGTATGGTATATCTGTGATTGAATTTGTACTAACTACTGAATTTCTTAGGTAACTTCTCAGAAAGGTGTTACAGAGAGTGAAAGAGAGCTATCACTCACCAGCATGTAATTACTCAGTGAATTAGATTCTATTTGCAAACTATTGATGGTGTTTGAAAAGTATAAATATTTTTATAAATTGGAATTAAAAGATTATTTCTATATATTGGGAATAATCGAGGCAGTAAAGAAAGTCATGGATTGAAAGATGTTTGGGACTGAAATGTTTGTGGCAAATCATGTCTTCCCAGCTTAATTATTAATGTCAAATTAAATCTCAAATATATTTTGATTTTTTTATCCTATGATTTAAATCAGGAAATTTTTTACCTTTATATATCTGTAGATAGGCACCAGAGTTCAAAACATTATTTATTATATATTTATCTTAGGGGTATCCCAGTTGTTGGGTTAAGGGTTCTTCAACGATTCTCAGCAAATAAGGCCATCATACAAAAGAGAGTCCATGATTTAATGTGAGGGCATGAAGAAAATGTGCTTCTTTTTGTTTTGTTTTGTTTTTTGGGATACACCCGGCAGCACTCAACACTCCTGGCTCTCCACTCAGAAATGGCTCCTGGCATGCTTTGGGGACCATATGGAATGTCGGGATTCAAACCAACATTCTTCAGTATGCAAGGCAAATGCCCTACCTTCATACTATCTCTCTGGCCCCTAAATGTGCTTCTTGAATTCTGTGATGCCAGGGATTATTCATTCCCCTCCCCAGGGGTCTTTAGTGCTATATCCTGAGATTTCAGGAACCCAGGAGTTGCCAGGAATTGAATCATGGCAAGTAGTTTGTAAGACATGTGCTTGAATCCCAGTGTTATCTCTCTGCTTCCCAAAACTATTCATTTACCATCCTCATTTACTTAGATTATCTTCTGCTCCCCATCCCCTTCAGGCACTTATCCTTATAACAAAATGGATTTTGCTTAGTTTTGGAGGACCGGGGTACACATTTTGTGATACCAAGAATTATTACTGGCTCTGTGCTCTGGGTGACATATATAGTGATAGAGATTTGAATGGGGACTGGCAATATGCAAGGTGAGTTACTCAAATGCCAATAATATCTTTCCTGCTGACCATTTAGATTTTATTGTTATTTATGAAGTTGACCTTATGAAAGTAGCACTTACATGCTATAAAACACCTATTTTATTTTATTTTTTTTATTTTTTTTTTGTCCCCTAAATTCCCAATACAGACCAGGCAAGGGTCTGGGTTGAGGTGTATTTGGGGTGCATTTACTGTACCTCCTCTTTCTATACAGTCAGTGTGAAGAACACAGCCTGTGATAAGAATTGGGAGGCCTTATAAAACACCTATTTTAAATTCAAAAGTTTTTAAAGTCTGTCAAATATACATCCCTATACAATAACCACCACCTCATCTGAGATATGGAATATTTTCATACACCTACATTCTTTGCATTCATATTCACCTTTTCTCTTATCTCTTTCATATATAACATATACATATTAGTTTAGTCTTTTCAGATAATGTATATATATATGTATATATATATATATATATATATAAAATATAAGTTTATATAGTGTGCTTTTTTGGTCCAAAAACAGTATAATGATTTTAGATTAACCAATGCTGTATGCCTAAGTAGTTTGTTACATTTTATTAATTAGTATCATATTTTTATAAATGGTTTGTATTTTTATCAATGTGTGTATATAATCACAATATTTTAAGAAAAATATTTTTAAATTTTTGTGAACATACATGATGACCATATATGCTACAAAGAGATCATTCAATGAATTCTCAAATTAGTACAACTTAGACCCCAGGTAAACAATGCAAAGACTCTTCCAAACAAACTATTGAACAGCCTGTTCATAATGTCAGCAGCTGAACAATACTAAGAATCTGATAGTGATGAATTAGCCACTCTATCATAGTGGAACCAATTTTGTATTCACTAGACTCACTAAACTTTCACTTTAAAATGTTCCAGACATGTTTAAATTAGAAGTAAATTAACTGAGTATTTTTAGATTTATTAACTTTCTATTTTGTATTTGCTTATACAAGAATGATAATTTACTGCTGAGGTTGTATTTCAGTAGAACACAAGCTTTTTATGCCTGAGTACTGAATTTGAATCCCGGGTAGCACAACACACACATAAAAATAATCAACAAAAACAGCAAAGCATACTGATGCTCACTCTACCCGCTGATAACACCCTCACAAAATTAAACAATATATAAAACATAACTAGGTACCAATAATATAATTATGTCTATTACAAAGCCTTTTGCTATAAAAGTTCTTGCTTTAATATCAAATATAGACAGATTATTTTGAGTGTGCAATTCTATAGAATACATTTATGGAATAAATTACAACATTTAAAATATTCTAATTAAGAAAGCACTGAAAAGTACCTTGGGTACTTTTAAGTAACAACAACAACACAGGGATTCACAGGGAAGTAACAAAAAATAGATCCAGGTCTCTTTAAGAATAGCATGCCAATTTTGACCTAGAAGTCTGAGATATAACAACAATCTTTGTGTGTAGTCTGTGGAATCCCCAGAGGCCCTAAGTCAGAATTTATTTACAATGCAGGTACTTGGACAGAAAAAATAGAGATTGCAAGGAAATAAAAAAGGATAGTCATTAGAAGAGGTTTTTCAGAAACAAATGTCAACTCTTTTTACACAGAATCAAACAATGGAATAATTCCTGTGACGAATTATTTGGGGAATTTATTAATAAATGGAAATGAAGCCGCTTAAAGTCCCAGTGTAAGATTAGACACTCAGTAAGACAGTGGGCAAGATTATTATTATTTATGTTAACAGCACAGTCAATACCTTCTAGTACATAGATATTTAGATGCAAAATAATTTTTTAAGTAAAATAACTTCTAAGATATCATAAATCTGTTACTACTAATTAGAAAAATCCTCTGAGTTCAAAATTGTCCATGCTGGTTTCTCATCTTTCTATTGGGTTAAATCTCTTCATCAGATGGCTTCTAGAAAGACTTCATAATATTAGTTCCCATGAAAAACCCATAGGGAATGGGGACTTATATGGCTAAAATTGATTTTTATCTTAAATTAGAATAACAACAAAATCTCCATTAGCCAACAGATAGCTATAAACACAATAAACCATTAGAACTGCTAAAAATTGATGAGTCAATGGGCTGATTTAAATAGACTGACTCACTTTCTAGTAAATCTTCATTACTGTGAGCAAATCTGATTGCAACTTTCAGTGTTCCTGAAAGAAATTGGTTATTGATCATAAACAAAAGTCACAGAATTTGATGTAACATAATGAAAAGAGAAGCAGGGAAGTATCCTTCATGTTAATGGTAGTTGACACTGCCACAGACCTTCTTTTAAAGTAATTCATATCTGCTTTAATGGGATTTTTCTCCCACAAGAAACATTTTCCAAACCCTGGAATTTACTGTATTCATTCCCTGTGATGTGTGGAAGGATTTATTTTCTAGAGTAATAGCTTTAGCCCACAGAGCTTTCTTTAGCTTTGGACTTATAACCTCCCTGTTCTTATTTCTTTCCTAGATTATTATTAAATGTAATAGCATATATAAATATTCACAATAATCATTAATTTTCTGTGGCACTTTTATTACTCAGTTTCAAAGTAATTTTCATGTATGCACTTCTAAGTGCATCAGTGACTGGGCTTTAAAATAATTTAAGTAAAATTTATAATTTTACTCTGCCCAACTCTGTACTTTAAATTTCATGCTATATTTTTCATTAGAGATAACCATATCAACTAACAATAGTATTAAAACGGTGAACTAAAAATTTGAAGAAATTCTTTGGGTTTTAGGGTGGGGGGAAGATAGGGTTTGCCACAACTAGTGATACTTGGAGCTTACACCTGGCTTTGGTCGGTGGATCTTGGATTGGACATGTATAAAGCAAGCAATCACTGAGATATAATTTCAGCTCTAGAACTAGTTGCTTTTGTATGAGCCTACAATAGCAGCATAGGCTGAAATATGAACTTTTCCTCTTCACTTCCCTAAAACACAAAATTTATAAAGAAACATCTTGAAAAAGTAGATTTAGTAGAAGAATAATTAAAAATTAATTTCCTTGTAATTGATTACAAAATGTGGTACCTTCACAAAAATTTTATACTGAGATATTTAAGGCTGAGATATTTAAATATCATATAAAATAGTCTGAGTCAAAAAATGAATAAAATAATATCATGTAAATTTTTAATAAATGTTACCAACACAAACAAGATATATTTGAGTACATATATTCTAATAATGGGTAAATAATTATTTTAAAATATTTTTATAATACTTTTACTAGAAGTAATTGTATTTTTTGCCATGATAATGTATTTCTGATTCAATTCTGAGTATATTTGTATAAAACTATATTACTTGAGGCTGAAGTGATAGCATAGCTGTAGGGCTTTTGCCTTGCATGTGGCTGACCCAGAGCAGGCCTCAGTTCAATCCCTGGCTTCCCAGTAGTCCCCTGAGCCAGGAATGATTTCTGAGTGCATAGGCAGGAGTAATCCTTGAGCATCACCTGGTGTGGCTCAAAAGCATTATATGTGTGTGTATATATATATACATATATATGTATATATACATATATATGTATATATATATCTTTTATATTTAAGTATATTTTACAATAGAATCAGAAATAGTTTATATTTTGCTGTTTTCAATAAAATACATATAATGAACAAAAACTGACATAATAGTAGTAAAACTATATAAGATGAAAGGAGTAAAATAATGCTATTAGTAGTGAAAAGGAAAATTATTTTAATATAATATTTGAACTATAAGACTATTTTATCAACTTTATGCCAATGGCTTTTATTATACCGATGAAATGGAAAACTATTTGGAAAATACAGGCTACCAAAATTGGCATGAAGAGACACTGAATGTAACACGTTATAGATAACTGAATTCTATAAAGTATTTTCCCTATCAGTCTGCTGGTATATTCAATTAATCTTAAAAGGAATAAATAGTAAAATTGTACAGAATCATGACCATAGACTACAGAGAAGCAATACCCCACAATTTAGTCTATGTAGCTATCAAAATGCTAACATCTAAATTTGACAAATTAGTGTAAAGGAATATTGTAGAGACTGAAAGAAATTCTTACATGAAAACTAAATACTACAATCAAGACAAAAATCTATATCATTCTCAAATTGTGTTTAAGCCTGAAATGCACAATTGGTTTTGCATTTGAAAACTCATCCACATAATGCTATCTATTAGCAGAAATAAAGGAGAAAGTTTATTATTTTTATATGCCATTGGTTAAATTTTAATAAGTGCATTGACATTTTTCACGGCTTGGTTTACATTTCATTCGAGAAAATAGTGAGTCTTTGAAACTGACCCAGTTCTAACATGGCAACTGCATTTGTGGCCTGGTTACAGCTCAGCATTGAGAAATGGGAGAAGGGGGGAGGGCATTGGTGGTGGGAATGTTGCACTGGTGAAAAAGGATGGTCTTTTTATGACTGAAACCCAACTATAACCATGTTTGCAATTGTGATGCTTAAATATATTGTTTTGCAAAAAAATTAGATCAAATAGATAAAAATATCTCTAAATTTCTTTTTTTTTGCAATATATACAATCTTTATTTAAGCACCATAATTACAAGCATGATTGTAGTTGGGTTTCAGTCATAAACAGAATGCCCCCTTCACCAGTGCAACATTCCCACCACCTGATTAGATGATTTTATATATAAATTTCTTTTCCATTGTCCAAAGCAATTACTCGATAAATTCAAATAAGTTTCAGGTATGCATTGCTATATATATTTTCAATAATATTAAGCAATATAACATACTAGAAATAAAATAATCCTCAAATGTAGGGTCAATGCTAAGAAGGTAGCACCAGTTAATTGAACACTCTCATTTAAGCAACTGCACATAGAAAAAAGAGCAAGGTGGTGCCAGAGAAAGGCTAGGTCACTTGTCTTGCACATGACCAACCTGGAACTGACCCATGTTTGATTCCGGTCACCTCATATGGTCCCCTGATCCTGCCAGGAGCCATTTCTACCTGATATGGCCTAATTCCTCAAC
>PVKC010029627.1:0-15063 GCA_004027635.1 Crocidura indochinensis
TACCATTTAGGAGAGGGAAGTATCATGGGATCACTGCTCAAGTCTGGGTTAGGAAGGAAAACTGTGGTGATATTCTATTGAATCCCTGCTCATGTGAACTTGAAAATGTGGGGGCCAAAATTTGTTTTGTTGTTGTTTTTGGCCATATCCAGATATACTGAGGAGTTGGTTACTCCTGGCTTTGCACTCAGAAATTACTCCTGGCAGGCTTGAGGAACCATATGGGAAACCGGAGATTGAACCTGGGTTGACTGTGTACAAGGCAAACTCCCTAACCACTGTATTATCTCCCCATTCCTGAAAAGTTGTGTTTTTGTCTGTCTTTAAGTTAGTTTTGGAACTTCAAGGGCAACAAAACAGATATTTGGAAGCAGGACTTGTACATAAGTGATATATTGAAAAAGTCTGACCACTTGGTGTTCAGGGCTCACCCTGGCTGGCCGTCCGCTTGCCTCCACCACTTTCCCCTCTTTCATGGCTGGCTTTTTATGTCTGCTTACCTTGGCCAGATCACTGAATGGTAAAGCCGTGGCCAGTGACCCGTTTCACAGGGGGCCTTCTATACAGATGGGAGTAGAATACTCAGCGTGGGGTGCTAGAAAACCATCCATACATTGATAGTGACTGGAGCAGGGGCCAGGACCTCTAAGTCCAGTGGAAAGAAGGGTGGGAGGGAACAGAGGGAGGGGGCAGTTCCTTGTTTCCAAAGCTGGTGAGGGAGGGAACTGCTCCCAGCCTACCTTGGCACCCTTTCCCTCCTCCATGCTTGCCAGGGGTTTTGTTGTAATTAGACAAGTCATGACAAACAGCCCGTTGCTCTTTGGGCTGGGGAGCCGTGAGGAGCCTTGCCTGGAAACCCAGTGTGTCCACTAGGGACCCATCATTAGGCAAGAGAACAGTTCATGGGCCCTTGATTCAATAAAGACCCTTTTATGATGTTGGTTTTTCCCAGAAAAAGAATACCGCTTTGCCCCGTTTATTTCATTTAGATGTGTAATCGTATTAGTGCTGAGCAGCCCCAGGGACCTAAGTTGCGTAGTTGGGGTTTTCACCAAAGAGACTGTTTGCCGGGTCTTCAGAGGAAAACAGTGTCCTTAGGAGAAAAAAAAGGAAATGACAAGGACCATTTTTGAAGATGTTCTCTCTTGGCATTTAATGGGGATTTTCTTCCATCAAGTTGAGAATTAACCAGAAAAAAAAAAACCCAAAGAGTTTTTGGGAAACACTGAGCCTAGACCCCTATGTCTGCTTGGGATCTGGATCCTCCCTGCAACACATCTTCATGGGGTTGGTGGGTGTCTGCATGCAGCATGGAGGAACTTGAGGCTCTGCCAGCAGAATGCTGTATCTGTGTTCCCAGGAGCAAGGCAGCTAAGCTCCTCTCCTGGAGAGGATGGGCAGCAAGCCCTAGCATCCCAGGTGTTCCTGTGAGTTCCTGCAATTTGGTACAGCTGTGGAAGGCCCCACATAGCTTTTGTCCTCTGGATCTGCCTGCTGGACTGCCCTGCCAGGTTCCTTCCCACACCCCCATTGCCTTTTAACTTTTGACCTTCCCTGATGGTCAGACAGGCTCCGGGCATTTCTCAATCACCCTCCTAAGTCCCTAGTGTTGGGGTGAGGGGCAGCCAGCAGGGGAGTCAAGTCACTTTCTCAATTTGGAGTGTAGAAATCTCCAGTGGTGAAGAAAGTGTTGGCGGACACTCACTGAAACCTCTATGAGGAAATGGGGCAGAACGGGCCAGCGTGCTGGAGCCCTTTTGCACTATGAAAGGGTATCTGGTGTGTGTGTGGGGGATGTATATAGAGACATTCATGTGGGAACAGTCTTGTCTTAAAAGTGGAAGGGGCTTTTTCAGGAGAAGGTTGAGGCCACAAACAGGATTTATTGCTGGCTCTGGTTTGGAATGATGCCTGGTGCTGCTTATGGGGGGACTATATGTAGTTTTGAGGATTGAAACTAAGGTGTTGAGGATTCAAGGTCTCTATTATCTCTCTGCCTCTATGAGGTGATTTTTTAATTTTATATTTTAGACTTTTTTTTGAGGGGGTCACACCCAGCAGCACTCAGGGGCTACTCCTGGCTCCAGGCTCAGAAATTGCTCCTGGCAGCCTCAGGGGACCATATGGGATGCTGGGATTCGAACCAATGACCTTCTGCATGAAAGACAAATGCCTTACCTCCATGCTATCTCTCCAGCCCCCTTTACACTTTTTTTAAAATTTATTATTATTATTATTATTTTTAATTATTTTGGTTTTGGGGCCGTACACTCAGTGATGCTCGGGATTTTTTTCTGGCTCTGTTCTTGGGGGACCACATACCAGGCAAGTGTCCTACTCTGACTCTAGTCCCCTGCAGTATAAGATATAAGAATATATCTTAAGTGCTAGTAAACACATGTATGTCTGTGTATATATCTATGTATATGCTAGAAATATACTTTTTGCTACTCTTTGCCTACCCCCTGGGTAGTATAATTAAAGCTTCTGAAATCAGATTACTCTATTAGTACACTTTTCTAATTAGCTGTTAGGAATTTGCAATGAAGTCAATTACTTTAGGTTTCCAAATGAGACTCTGGTCATAGGAAGGCTTTGAGGAAGGGCTCAGGAAAAATGTCAGGAGATTTTTAAAATTTGCCCATCACCCATTCATTCATTTGTTTCCTTAGAGCTGTAAAATAATGTAATATCACTATGTTTTGGTCTGGACAGCTGACAAAGTGGGAGTGAAATGATTACTTTTCTGGTTTCTTTCGTATGTTTCTGAGCCACACCCAATAGTTACTCCAGGTTCTGCACTCAGAAATTACTCATTCTGGTGCTGGGGGGTCATATATGGTTCTAGGAATGGAACTATGGGTTGGTCACTTGCAAAGCTAAGGCCTTACTTGGTATATTGTTGCTCTGGCCCCTAGTTTCCTGTTTTCTAATAGGAATGCTCAATAGCTGGGGGTGGGGGTGAGGGGTGTCTGGGAAGAGGGAGGCGCATTCTGGTGATGCCTCCTTTGAATCACATGATCTGTGAATGCTTTTGTGTGCCAGAGAGTGATGAGGGGCAGTGTGTGGGCATGGGCACATCCAGCCCAGTACAGGAAATGGGAAGCCTCCTAGCATTTGTTCTGTGTGGTTGGTGCAGGACATTAAAGTCTTTACCAAAAATCTGAAATGCCCTTTTTGGTAACAATTTCTAGGGAAAACCTGATCCCGGTGCTTTGAGGTGATGGTAGTCTATATTTATCTTGGGATAAATGCATGAATATTCATGGGTTTTGCTGTTGGAGATACTCTTGCCTTTGATGAAGGGTACTGCCTTGCATGGGGGTGGGGAGCACATGTTGCATAATGGGTGATATGGGCACCTCAATCTGTAAAGGTCTGAAACCCTGAGAAAATGTGTCCTGAGACTTGGGGAAAGAGAGAGCAGCCTTGTAGAAGCTGATATTTAGTGAAGATGAGAGCAGGTGTGTGGCCCTGAGATGGGACAGAATCTTGGACTTTCCAGGGCTGTCATCCAGCTGCAGGAGGGCTCAGCTGACTAGGACCAAAGAGCCAAATGACAGGTCTATGGTGCCCTGTACCCTGAACTCTCCAGTCCTTGATCTCAGCGGGTTTGCTTATTATGGTTAACATTCTGGTCTGTGCTAGGTGCTTGAGCAAATAGACTGGAACTGGTGGCCAGGGGATGGTTTGAGAAAGGCTACCTCTGTGAGGCCCAAAGGCCATGGAGTCTGCTAAAACTTGCGCTCTGCTTCTTGTGGCACAAAAGAGCCTTATGCTGTGAACAGTAGGCCTGTGTTGTAATAAAACTTTATGAAAACCTGCGATGGGCTGGATTTGCTGGCATATGCATCTGTCAGCCCAGCAACTGTTTGTGTTGCCATCTGCAGGCCTGGTGTGCCCTTTTCATTCCGTCCCTCTGATGTCTCCTGAGATGTTGCTCTCCAAAGCCTGATCCTACTTTCACCTTGGGCCTTCCCAGATGGTTCTGGAAATGTGAGAAAGGTTGGCAGGGCCCCCTGGACTGCTGTGCTAGAGGGAGGGTGCCTGTGGGGATGAGTGCATTTGGCTTGCAGTCCCTGCCTTGCTGGGGCACTTGGGCCTCCACCCACTGAAGAGTTTTGGGGCTGAGCCAGCCCCAAGGCACGCAGGCTGTCAGCACCCGGCCAGGCAGGACTGGAGAGCTTTTGGGGTGTGGGGGGGCATGTGAGGGAGTGAGAGCTTGTGTTGAGGAGCCCGAGGTGTTCTTAGTGAAGGAATTTCTGGCAGCCAGAGATGGGTTCTTATACTGCCAGGGACTCTGATGGCCAAGTTTCAATCTCCCAGCTCTGTCCACCCCAGTTTCAGAACTACTGGTGAGGGTGCTGGTCTGTGTGCATGTAGCTAAGATGTTTCTCCACCATGGGGAGATGATATGCAGCTGTGTCCTCACTCCCCGCTCTCCAAAAGGCTTGTCTCTGCTGGCAGACTAGGTGGGTGACTGGGAGCAAGGAAGAATCCTGCAGACCCACTCCCCAAAGCTGGTTGCTTGGGGTGCCAGCACTCTTCTGCAAGCAAGTTTGCCCTTAGAGCCCACCTGGCTTCTACAGCCCTCAGGTTGAGATCCTCTGATCCACCTTACACCTCAAGCCCTAGAACCCCAGCAACCCATTGCTTCCAAAGGAGGGGTGCCCCAAGATATGCTGCCACGGTGGGTGTCCTCTACCTAGTGCCCACCCCTCCTCAAGCCAGGTCTGCACTGATAATTGTTTTTGATTTGTGGCCACACCCTGCGGTACTCAGAGGTTACTCCTGGCTCTGTGCTCTGGCAGGCTCTGGGGACCATATGGAATGCTGGGGATCGAACCTGAGTTCGTCCCGGGTCGTCCATGTGCAAGGCAAATAAATGCCCTATTGCTGTGCTATCACTCCGGCTCCTTGCACTGGTATTCTTAAGTGAGCCCTCTTAGAAGGCCACACACCCCTGTGATTTCCTTCTCTTCTCCCAAGTGGGGTCTTCTCTTCTCTCTGTGGGGTTTTGTATGGTAGAACTTCTGGGAACTTGGGGTTCAGAGTGGACCTGCTGTACTTTGTAGCTTTCCGGGAGTCCTGATGAGTTTTCATCCTCTCATCAATCATGAACCCGTGTTCAATCCAGCGTATACCAGGCTCCAGGCAATCCCCATGGGTTCTGGTTAGCTTTCCAGGTGAACCAATCTAAGATTAGTTACATCTACATCAAACTGGCCCTGGAAACCCCATGAGCCACTACTCATGGTCAGCCCCCTGACCTCCCCTCCTTGCTGTTGGGCCTCTGGACACATGCCATTTCTACCATGATAAGAGTTCCAAGAGCACTAGTTCTCATGGGTGTCATGAGAGATAAACTAGTATGTTCTAGTAACAGAAGACTGGGAACATTCTAGATTGTGGGGGAGGGCTTGGAATCTGCACTGTTAGTACATTCAGGCTAGTGTGACATAGGTTGTCTCAGAATTCAGCAGCCAGTGGTGAGGAAAACTGGATGAAAAGGGGAGCAGGGGTCCACTCTGCCCAGCCCACAATGAACCTAATAGAGACATCCAGGCTGGCTTGTTGCTCTGAGCTCACTAGTTCAAATCATCCAAGTGTGGACTGGAGCCATAGTTATCGCAGGTAGGGTGCTTGCCTTGCATGTGGCTGGCCTGGGTTCAATCCCCAGTATCCCATATTGTCTCCCCAACACTTCTAAGAGTAATTCCCAAGTGCAAAGCCAGAAGTAACTCCTAAGCATGGCTGCGTTAGCCCAAAACAAACAAGAATCAGCCTCGACGTTTCTGGCGGATAGTGTGTAGCGGGGGCACAGCTTCTTCCTGCATTTAGTGTCCTGGGTCAGGTACCCTCAGGCAGCAACTTGACCCAGGCAGATACAGGGCAGCCTGGGGCAGGTGCTTCTCTCAGCAAAATGGGATATGGCTGTAAGTCTGGCTCATAGGCACTAATCACCATTGTGATCACAGTCTGGTTTTGCTAGTGGAGTCTATGACAGGACTCAGGCTAGGGCAAAACATTCTTGTGACTTGATAGGCACATAATTTTGAAAGAGTTGAGGCTATAGGCGAGCAACTGGGGTACAAGGTCAAAATTTCATCTTTGTGCTTAAAGACAAGAGAAAGCCTGACACCCTTACCCTATCTCATCATTCTCCCAGGGGAGTCGACTCAGACTCAGGGAGCCTGCCCCAGCCCTTTTGATGGAGTCTGGGAGTATCTGGGGTTATGAGCTTGGCCAGGGCAATAAGAGGATTGAAGGGAAGAGTACAAGTATCCCTAGTCTGACAGGGATATGATGTCTTGGAAGACACTGAGAGGCCCAGAATAACACAGGTCATGCCATGAGGCCACTTGTTCTAGAGGCCACATCCCGGGCTCTCAGTAAATGGGTACCAGGCAGGGTGGGGCGGCTCATGGCAGCCAGCTGGCAGATACCAGCTGTCCCATAGCCCTGGGTGAAACAGCCTGGCTACAGGGGACAAGTTATCTGCTGGTGGTGGCATTCCACAGGTGGGTGGCATTCTGTGTTGTTGGGGTCAGAGGGCCAAGAAACTCAGGGCCTTCCTATTTGGGGCCCCAAGGCTGGAAACTGAGTTTCTGTTACTCTGAAAGCCCACCTAGGGAGTAAGGAAGGATGGCAGGACCTGTAAAGGAGATCCTTCAGACTGACTGGCCTCAGAAAGACATCTGAGATTCTTATTTCCTCACTGGCTTTTCCTCTGAAATGACATGGGAAGTGCTGGTGAAGGGAGCTTGGCTCCGCATGGATCCATTTTACAGACTGGACAACCAAGGCTGGTCCCAGAGGTCTCAGCTGTCAGCCTTGGGGAGAGGGTGTCCCAGGAAGGCTCTGCCTTTGTCAGCCCTTCACATTGGAGAACTGGGGCTCAGGTGCCCATTCCGTCATAGGCTTGTTTCTTGGGGCTGTTGTCTAACAGAGGGCCAGGGGAGTACCTTGCACAATTTGCCCAGATAGTTGGGCCTGGTTTACATCATTCTAGACTGCCACAGTCTTAGATCTTCTCTTCTGGGCTGGCCCAGTCTTGGAGGGCTTCTGTTGTGTCCTCTCACTTGGGCACTCAGGAGCTGGGCCTGTGCCCACTTCATACAAATGGTCTTGTCACCTCACATTCTCTCAGGGCTGCCCAGGCCACCTGAGAATCTAAAAGGATTCTGGCCCCCTCTGATCACAGGGTACCAGCTTCCAAGCTGTGGATGGGATCAAGGTTGCTCAGTCCTGAGCACTGGAGAGAATTGTGCTACTGTACAGACAGCATAGCACTGTCCCCACTGCACCGTCCCCACTGCTCCCTGGGGACACCCTCACCACCACCTCACCTGGGCCAACCAGCTGACTGCATCCTGCCCTGGAGAGCATTCAAGGACAGCAAGAAAAATGAGGGACTTTCAGGGGCAGCTGTGTTTTCTGACTCAGTCATAATGCCCCTAAAAATCCTTATTGTTCTTGCAGTGTGCATCGGGCTCAAGTGTCCCCTCGCTCATCCGGGATGAGAAGGGTTTCCTGGGGTCACCACAGAACGTTCCTTTCCTGTCCTCCCAACTGAGAGTGAATGGCTGCTTGCTGAGTGTTCAACGGCTTTTGTGGAGCTACTGCCTGAATTTGCAACTGTTTTGGTTTTTTTTTTTTGCCAGTAGGCTGGGGGTTGGGGGCTGCAGGATATTTCCAGGCAGATGAGGTTCACCACAGTTCGTGTGTGTTGAAGGTTTTAGCAGAGCCAAGGAGGTGGGCATGGGGGCCAGTTACTTTAAAGGCCAAAGGCATGTCTAGATGGGATTCCATAATCTGCCCTCCCTCCACACCCCTACCTTCCCAGGGAGCCAGAACTGTGTAGGCTGGGGGTGGGGGATCAGCCAGGTGGGAAGGATGCTCATAGTAGATTCCAGTAATCTCCCTTGCCCTGTGCTCTCCAGAATTTTTCTTGGCAGGATATTTTCAAACCTTTTTCCATCCTTAGCATGTCCCCTTCTCTTACCAACCCAACCCCCCAGCAAAGGTCTTATCTTGAGGGAATCCAGAATTTCTGGGAGATTATCCAAAGGCTGAATTTTCATTGTATGACTTGATTCTCCTAACTCCATGAGTCCAAATCCACAAGATAACTGTTCCTCCAATCCCAAAACAACATTAGGCTCCTAGCTGAGCTGGGTGAGACAGCATGCCTGGGGCTAGACAGACTGGGGGTTTCTGGCTACTGTGGCACCTTCCCCTGACTCCCTGCTGCAGTTCCGTGGAAGAAACTCATTTTCAAGGCGCTTCTAAGGTACCCTTGTGTCCACTTGAAAGCTCTTGCATCCAAGAAGATGGCTGTTTGGGGGGATCCTCGTGGCCAGCATCCTCAGCCTGGCCTGTCAACTCTGGCTGCCCTGCTGTCCCTCACTGGTCTCCTGAGGTCTGAGGATACAACTCATGTTCTGAAGGTAAAGCTTGTTGGGGAGGAACAGGGGGTGTAACCCTTCTTGGTAAGAGGTGGATGGATGGGCTGGATTCCTGTGAACTGAGGTTCTTAACCTATAGTAGAAAAGGGGTAAGAAGTGGGGCCCTTCAACTAAGTCTCTTCCTGGACCCTTTTCTGACCTTTTTTGTTCTCTCAAATCTCCCTGATATGCAGCTGGAGAGAAAGTAGGGTACAGTGAGAGAGGGTGCTTTCCTTGTACATAGCTAGCCCTGGTTTGATCTCTAGCATCATATGGTCCCAGAGCGCTGCTGGGAAAAATTTCTGAGTGCAGAACTAGGAATAAATAACCCCTAAGTATTGCTGCTCGCCTCCCCCAAATAATCCCCTGATCCTGTGCTTTTTTTTTTCTTTGTGGGGTCCCAACACAGTGGTGCTCAGGAAACCAGTGTTGGGGAATCCCCAACCCCAGAGAATGAGTAATGTTTGTAGAAGACAATACATCCAAAATAAAACTGATGACTATTTTTCCAGCTATGAAAGGATTGTAGAGTCTTCTCCTGTAGAGGATTTCAAAACAGAAAGGACTGATAATATGACTCAGTGGTAAGTATAGCCTTGTTTGCATGAGACTTGGGTTTGAGTCCTGGCCCAGCATCTCCCCATCTCTATTGCCCCTTCCCAATAAAATAATGAGGATCGAAAAGGTTTCTAAATGCCCACACCTTAGAGATAATAGCTGTTAATGAAACATATCCTTCCTGCACTCTCTCCCTTCCTGCAAGTACACCCCACCCAGGTTCCAGAATTGGAACCTTTTTTTTCTTTTTGGTTTTTTGGGCCACGCCTGGTGGCGCTCAGGGGTTACTCCTGGCTGGGGAGACCTTTTGGGAGACTGGGGATTGAACCCACAGCTGTCCTGGGTCAGCCATGTGCAAGGCAAATGCCTTACTGCTGTGAAGAATTGGAAATTTTTTTTTTTATTTTGGTCACACCCAGCAGTGCTCAGGGGTTCCTCCTAGCTCTATGCTCAGAAATCACTCCTGGCAGGCTCAGGGAACCATATGGGATGTCGGATTTGAACCACCATCCTTCTGCTTGCAAGGCAAATACCTTACCTCCATGCTATCTCTCCAGTCCCCAAGAATTGGAATTTTTAAAAGCAGCAAGACTTAGAACCTCTTTGAGAAATGGCCCCATCCCTGGGAAGGCAGACAGACTCTTCCTTACCAAGGGAGTGCTGTGCATGGTGGGGGGCCATCCCATGGCCCAAAGCCAAGAGAGATCAACATGATGTTGAATGTAGTAGCAGCACTGGGTTTCTCTGCAAAGTAAGACTGACTGATGGTTGGGGAGGGTGCAAGAAATGTAGGCTGCTGATTGATTTGTCACTGGTCTCTGAGCATTGCTTCTCAGCCTTGTTGCTAAGAATCAGTCTGAGGAACATAAAAATCTATCAGTGCCTGGGCCCCACATGAGATCACTTGGATCTGGACTGCTGAGGCTGAGGAATCCTGTTTCTCCTGAGTTCCTCAGATGGTTTTCTCTTTTGGGGGGATGTGCTCCTGGAGGTGCTCGGGATGCCAGAGATGGAACCAAGACTGGAGGTTGAACCCTGGTCAGCTGCATGTAAGGCAAGTGCTCTATTCATTGTTCTCTCCCTCTCCCTCCCCATTTCCGCTCCCATACTCACTCACCTAGCAGTATTCAGGGCTTACTCCTGGTTCTGTACTCAGGGAATCACAGGTCCACAGTCAAGGACATATATTTTATTTGTTTTGGGGAGCCACACCTAGTAGTACTCAGCGGTTACTTCTGGCTCTGTGCTCAGAAATCACTCCCGGCAGTTTCAGGGACCATATGGGATGCCCAGGATCCTGGGACCAGGTTGGTTGCATGCAGTGCAAATGCCCAACCTGCTGTGGTATTACTCTGATTCATCTTTTTTCTTTATTTAGGGAAAGAGGTCTTCCAAATGGTGCTTGGGAGAGCACTTTTCAGTCCACCAGACTTCCTGTTCAGTGTGATGGCCTAAATATTCCAGGCTTATTCACTGCTGCCAGTGATGGAGCTAGAACAATGGCACAGTGGTAGGGTGTTTGCCTTGCATGCAGCCAACCCCTGACAGGAATCAAGTTCTATTCCTGGCATCCCATATGGTCCCCGAACCTGCCAGGAGTGATTTCTGAGTGCAGAGTGGGAGTACCCCTGAGTGCCACTGACCCCAATACAAAAAATAACAAAGAAAGATTTCCCAGTGATGCAGGGGTTGGTTGGGCCACTGTGTGGTTCTAGGGATTGAATCAGGGTGAGCTGCATGCAAGGCACATGTCTTTTTTTTTTTTTTTTTTTTTGGTTTTTGGTTTTTGGGTCACACCCGGCAGTGCTCAGGGGTTACTCCTGGCTCCATGCTCAGAAATTGCTCTTGGCAGGCACGGGGGACCATATGGGGCACCGGGACTCGAACCAATGACCTTTTGCATGAAAGGCAAACGCCTTACCTCCATGCTATCTCCCGGGCCCCGCAAGGCACATGTCTTAACTGCTGAAATATCTCTTTGGCCCCTTCTGATCCTGTCTTGCAGCTGGAAGACTGAGAGCTAGGTGATCACAATGTTTTGCCAAGCACTTATACTAGCAGGTCCCAGATTGGCAGGTGAGACCTATAACTTCTTTTTATTTTTCTTCTTCTTTTTTTTTTGGGGGGGGGGGGGGAGGGTCTACAGATGGTGCTCAGGACTTACTCCTAGCTCTAGCTCTGGTCAGGGATTGGGGTTGGGAGACCCTATGGAATACAAGGGATCAAACTCTAGTCAGCCTCGAGCGAGTCATGCTCCCTATGTACTGTTGGCGTTAGCTCCCACCTGCAGCTTCTGACTCCAGCCAATGATTGCAGAACGCATCACATATTTGAATGCTTGCAGCAATTACACATTTGGCCATCACAATATCCTGAGGTGCATGGCAGGGAACTGCTGTTCTGGAGGTGGTTATCAGCCCTGCTGGGAGTGTGGGTGGTTGTCTTCCCGTTGCTCACCTGGGCCTGGACCCAGAGTAGATCCTCAGTCAGTCAGCATGGTGCTGGGAATCCTAGCTCCAGCAGGAAGAGATTAGTCTCATTTTCAAAATGTGCAAGGGATACTAGGCAGATCAGATCAGTCTTCTGGGCCATGGAGGCTCTGAGAAGGAGCGATCTTGGGCTTGCAATTTCTGCTCAGATACCTGGTTCTACAAAGCTAGCCCTCTCCCACCTTTTTGTTTTGGTGAAGCAAGGTAGTTTTTATGAATGAAACTTAGAATGATAGGGAGGGCTTGGTAGAACATTAATACAACAGGTAGAGAGGGCACTTGCTTTGCATGCAACTGACTTGAGCTTGGTCCCTGGCACTTCATAAAAATCCCCCCAAGCCCTGCTAGGAGTGATTTCTGAGCATAGAGTCAGGAATAAGCATGAGCATGGCCAGGTATGGCCAAACTCATCCCCCAACCCAAAAAAAGACCTGGAAGGGGAAAAGAGAGGAAATAAGTATTCAAGAGAGAACAATGGCTTGTGAGAGCAAGCCCACAGATAAGAGACTGAGACAAGCAAGACAGGCATTCAAGAGAGAAGAGCAAGCTGCCCTTTCCTATGAAGCCCCGTTCCAGCAACCTGGCCCAGGGCCACCAGGACAGACCCACTGTCAACTCTGGGAAGCCGTGATTTCCACACTGGTCTGTAGAGCTGGAGGGCCTTCCTGTGTGGGACATGGGTGGGTGGAAAGGCAAAAACCTGATCTCAGAGCTGAGAAGCCAGCTTTTCTGGAGCTCAAGCACCCACTGCTTTGTTGTGTGTGGGGGGCCTAGAATGGCCTCCTTCCCAGCAGGCCCCGCCTTTCTCCCCACCTATGACACCATTTCACCTGTTTCACCTCTTACCCAGAGCTGAATGTCTTGGGCTTTCTGTGCTCATATTTGTGTTGAGATGGGTTAGGGAGAGAACCTTAAAAAAAGTAAATAAGCAAGCTACTTTAGCGAAGTGCCAAGTAGCTTAAGCGCCACAAACACTCTAGAACAGCCAGACTAAAGCAAGAGCTGGGAGCACCTTGGCTGGGCTGGACTTTACTCTGGAAGTCTCACCTAAAACAGCTCCATGGGAGGGGGGGAGTGTCCCTGCATAAAGGACACCCTCTCTCTATTGAGCCTTATTTGCAAGGATAATGGAAGAAAGTGTCTGTCTTCTAGCTTTTTCTAAACACAGATGCTATTGTAATAGCCTCTTTCGTCCTGTGCTAGGGACATTACCCAGAAATGGTTCCGTGGTGAGTTCCCCATGCCCCTAAGGAAGCGAGGCAGGGATATCCATGCACCAAAGCCCTTAGTCCTCTCTCTCTACACTTGCTCTGTTTCCTTCAGTCCCTTGCAGGGCTGCAGGGATGGTGGTTCTGGGTTGAATTGCAGTATCCACACCCCTTCATCCTGGATCCCCTGATTCAGCTGAGGCAGAAGCCCTTCCTGTCTACAGGCTCAGCCTACAAGTCCAGACACCCTCAGCAATGAGGCGCTCCTGGGCTTGGGCACGGGGCCAAGGTAGCTGTGCGGTTGCTCCCTCTCCGCCGCCAGGGGTGTACTGGGCAGGAAGGGCTCTCTGTTTAGCTTGGCTGATAGGGAAGAGATTAGTGCTAGATTTCTGTTTTGACTCTTGTATCCAACAGGCAGAACCTGTGGGGGTTCAGGAAAGTAGACTTGGATCTTGACTGCATTTGGGAGCCTGTCCTTGATCATCCAGTCATACTGAGCTATATGAAGGAGGGGATAGCAGTGACTCCTGGCTCTAGGTGTGCAGAAATGGGTGATAGTCATTTGTGGACTTGTTCTGCCTTAGCATCAAAGATTCTAACACTCCTTACCTTCAGGAGGTCATCTCCCCAACCCTGTCAATCCCAGCCCCCGCCCCCCTCCTGCTTAAGAAGCAGGCACATCTCCCAACCAACCTGGACACACCACACTTGACCTTCCCCTTCGAGGGCAACTGAGACAACTGGAAAGAAAGGCATTTGCTTTTTATAGTTGTCAAATAGTACTGAAATTTGGAGCTGTTGGTGGATTGGCCTGTTTGCCACATGAGGACAAAACAAGCAAAGAAGAGAGAAAGCAGAGTGCAAAAGTATGTTACTCAGGCATTGCCATGTTCCCTGGATCCAGCCAGGTCTGAAGCCGTCTATACCGTTGGGTCAACCTGATTGATAAACCTTGGGTTTCATCTTTTTCCAACACTATCCAGAGTGGAATTTTTGTCAGAAGAAAAAGTATTCATTAAAGTACTATGGCTTTTTACCCTTTTGCTTTTATTTGGAAAGAAACAATATTGAAGACTATCGTACATAGAATAAAACCTACCCATTTCTGAATGTCCAATGTATACAACCCTGTAACTATCATCAAAACCAAGATATAGCACATTGCAGGTTTTCTTCACAGTCAGTTTTCCTGACACCTTGGCAATTGCATACCTATATTAATTTTGTTTCACCTTGTCTAGACATTCATAAACTATTATCACATGGTGATAATACTTGTGGTTGCTTCTATGCTTGTGTCAACCAATAGTTTATTCCATTTTGCTAGTAACATTCCATTGCATAAATGTCATAAATGTATAAATGTGTATAAATGCTTATCCTTTTATCAGACATTTGAGCTTTTACAAATAAAGGCATTTCTGAGTGTGCTTTAATTTTTAAGGCTAGACATGCGTCTCATTTGACAGTTAGGGAAACAGATTCAGGGGCCTGAGCAATAGCACAATGGCTAGAGCATTTGCCTTGTATGTCACTAACACAGGTTCAATCCCTGGTATCCCATATAGTCCCCCGAGCCTGCCTGGAGTGATTTCTGAGCACAGAACCAGGAGTAACCCCAGTGCCTCCTAAAACCAAACTAACCAAAAAAAAAAAAAAAGGCAACTGGTTCAGAGTGGTCTTGAGTGATGACTTGTCCAAGGACCCACAGTTGCTGGTCCCTACAGCTTGCACAGAGTTAGGGATACAATATAGCTGGAAAAATGGAGCATGGGGTTTCCTGAGTTGTTGGATTTTGGAACTCAAGGAGCCAGATGCCCATACTAGGAGCTGCCTGAAGGGAAAGGGGCTGTAGCCCTGGCCCTTGCTTTTTTGCCTTCCCAGAGCCCCCTCCATGCTGATTTGGTTTTCCCTATGGATCCCATGGGTTTGAAAGCTCATCTGTTCTATAGCCACACCTCTGAGGTCAAGACTCCTCGAGGAATCCCTCAAGCCCACAAAGGCCAACCAAAGGCATGCTTTATATATTTTGACTTGGGACCAAATCACAGATTTATCCCAGAAGTTGGAAGTATGTCAGTTTGGTACCCTCAATTCAATGTCTCCTTTCTCTAGCAATATTAGGGCTCAGGCTGGCCCCTGGAGGTTGGGGAGTGGGTTTGCCAAAAACTCATGAACTCAAATGGGAGCTACATTCCCGGGGAAGGAGTCACTTCTGGATTCAACTAGGCTGAAGCCAATACACCTCTGGAATTTTCATTTTGGGGGGATGACATACCATCCCCTCCATTCAAGCTAGCATGCAGTCTTGAACAAATGCAGCTAAGTTGGGATACTCCTCAAGTAAAGGTAGCCCACCCA
>PVKC010029628.1:0-14979 GCA_004027635.1 Crocidura indochinensis
GCAACAGAATTAACTGGTATAAAATCTTTGAGGATAAGGCAATGAAATATATCTGGTTACTTTCATCCCTCTGGACCAAATGCTCTGTCTTGTCACATTATCTTTATTTGGCCAATTTAGTAAAGGCCACCCTGTGTTTGTTTGCTTGGATCTTCATTTCCTTAAGAGGCTTCTGGGTCAAGTATGTGCAAAAATGAAAATACTTTTGTCAGGATAATATGTCACAGAAACCTTGCTGTGTTTCTGCTATATGGCCTCCTTCACCCAGAATGGCCCTTATTCTCCTGAGTGGTCACCACCAAGACTTATCTAGGGTCATGACCTTCCGTTTCACAGTTCCAAATTCCCAGTGGTCACTTCATTCAGTTGAATTTTTCAGTACTCCAGCTTTAGGAATGAACAAGCCCAAATTATGCACATGCGGTTTTCAAAATGGCGAAGAAGATTCAAACACTGGAATATTATAGTGTTTTCAAAGGCAAGGTCTTGTTTTGATCTGTAACATGAGACTAAGGAGAGTTCAAGGGATTAATTGAGGTAATACCATGTACATGAGATTCTCAGCACAGTGACCGGTCTGTAGTAAGCCTTCATTTAATATTGGTGATTCTTCTATCAGGGTTCTCAAACTCAATTTACCTGGGGGCCAGAGGAGGCAAAGTCGGGGTGATCATTAAGTGCAAAGTCAGTAGTAAGCCTTAAACATTGGGGGGTGTGACCCAAACAACTAAAACAAAACAAAATAAAAAAAAAAAAAGATTCCTCTAGGGCCGGGCCACAAAATGTTGTATGAAGGACTGCAAATGGCCCGCGGGCCGCGAGTTTGAGATTCCTGTATTGGTTCTAGTTGGTTCTAGCGATTCTTCCACCATTTGGGGTAGGGGGAAAGGGGAAAGATCATGCTCACCCCTAGGTTAAATATATCAAAATCAGAGCAGAATTTTCACATGATCATTATTAAGTGAAATATTACCTCCTTAACAACTTTTCTACATCTCCTAAATTCTCTATAAGGAGAATGTATTATAATGAGAGTTCTTGGAGAAGGTTATCTTCAAAAGACTTCAGCTGTCTGTCACAATCCTAATGATAATTATTTCCACCCATTTAATGTTTTATATCCTTTTGGTGGTAATGAAACATTGTTTACAAGTTTTATTTTTCATCAGGATATTAAAATATTTTTGCTGATCATAAATTCATTCAAATGTGTCAAGAAATATTCCCTCAAGAAGAGGTTGGAGAAAAACAGAACCCCACAGATTAAAAAATATTACCAGTGGCTTTTCAGCAAGCTTCCTGAAAGGAAATAAATGATGCTGCTTCTTCCAGTAATGGCACTTGGTACAGTAAGGTGGCAGGTTGAGTTCCCATCCATTACTGTCTCTCTAGCACCTGTTTCCTAGGAAAGAGAGGACCATCAGGATAAAATGTGGTAATGCAGTCCATGTAAATCAAGCAAGGGGTGCAGAAACTACACAACATTTGCATTGTGTTTTGCTGGAAGCATGCACTCCACATCAGTTCAAACTCATTGATGGCTTTGTTTATACAGCCAACGATATTTTATTCAATCTGGATGGCGATATCTTATTATGTCTTTAAAGGAGAGGATGCATTAGCTACAACACAAACACGTTCTGTTTGCATTTCTTTGAGAAAGAGAACTCTTTGCAAGCCAAACAAAAGGCAGGTTCTTTGGGAAGAAGTCCTCTTGTATGAAAATCAGGACTGAAAAATAGGAGGTATCATGAGAGGCAGCTCTGAAACCAGGAGCTGATGTGTAAGCCAGAGGTGAGGCGGGTTGCATTTATACAGGGTTGTTGCCTTCTTCTTTCTGTACCATCTTCTTGTGTGATTCTGCCCTTGTCATGTTCTTTTTATCTGTAGACACTTGAAAGCAGCCTTAACCTTATTATATTCATTAGTAGTCACTAGCCATGGATAATTCAATTGTTTTCTACTTAGGAAGCACAGCTCGGGAAGTGCCCGAGGATTAATCTCTCCGTAGATGAAGCACATTTGGACAGACTCACACAGACTCCCTTTGAGAGGAGGGTCATGGCCAGGCCTGAGGTTTCAACTCCCTTTAGGTTCAGTAGCCACCACATACCCCCCCACACACACACACCTATGGTCAATCATACCCTCTCTATGGTGGAAACACAAATTCTGGAGTCTGAACACCTGCCTCAAATCACACCTATGTGAGCCACAAAGCAGGTGAGTTGAAACAGTTGACTTCATTTCTCTGGGTTCAAACTGTACATGACAGGGGCCAGAGAGATATCACAGCATGTAGGGTGTTTGCCTTGCATGCAGCCAAATGAGGTTCAATTCCCCAGCATCCCAAATCATCTCTCAATCAGTACTAGGAGTAATTTCTGAATGCAGAGCCAGGAGTATCTCTGGATGTGGCCCCAGAACAACAACAACAACAACAACAACAACAGTAAACCACACATGACAAATTGGGGACAAAATAAACTGTCTAAAGAGTCTTAATAGGAAACTATGTAGTCATTTTTAAGTACTTAGTTTGTTCTTCTTATGTGCGATGCATACAAATGTATGTATAGTGTTTATTTACATATACACATATAATACCTTTATAATTTATATGAGACATTTAAGTTCAATTTATTTATATCTCAAAAAATTGAATTCTAAAACATTATCTAATATCTGATCACAATTACTCTGAAAAATTCTGTGGACCTTTAGTAGAATCCAGAATTTTGACATCTCTTGAGAAACCTGAACTATTTTGTTTGTCTTCCAATAGCAAACTGAATCACTGCCTCATTAGCTATGCACTGGATGTAGCAGTTGGAACTCAACTATTGGTAGCACATCCCAAGTCTGTGCTGGCTCTCAGGCACCAAGAACCTAAGAAGAGTTCCAGAGACTGTCTTCACCACCAGTCAGTACTCAGCACATCCTCAAATTCTTCCCATTTCCTTCCTTTCTTCTCTCAGAATTAGATTTTCTCAGGTGCAGGTGGAAAGGGTTAGGTAAATCTTGTTATGAAAATAAAAGATGTACTTCAATAGAACAATGATATTAAGCTAGGTGTTAATCAGGCTGCCATTTGAGATCATTGTTTTAAGAATGTCTCCTGTGAAATCCTAGACAAGGATCTTTCTACTCTGAGCATGGAGCTAGTTATCTGAAAAGTGGGTTTAATACAAATCACCTTTTCAGAGTTGTTTCCTTTTACCTAGAATCAGATAAAGCACATAATTCTGACTGAACCATAGCCCTCCAGCCCTTATATTATCAGGCTTCCGTCAGGTCTATTCTTCCAACTAAAGAAAACAGAGGGAATTAACCTTAGCTGAAATTTAGTATACACAATGACATTAAAACTGTAGTGATTTTGGCAAAAACAGATTACTTCTATAAATATAAATGGTTAAACAAATATCAACTACTACATTGGCTAAGAGTCTCTGGCATTGTCCAATACCAATGCAGATAGATGCCTGCTCTTAATTCCTTATTTAAAAGTTCTAGTGTCTAACAGGTCAGCACTTGAAAGTTTTGGTTTTGGCTTTTATGTTTTTGTTTGTTTTGAAAATCTCATTTTGTTCTTGCAAATAGGAAAAGACCAAGAACAAGCTTTGTATTTATCAATTCCGAACAACCCCATATGAAAAAAATCATAGAGTCAGCTGGAATAATAGTACTGTAGGTAGAGCACTTGCCTTGCATGTGGTCTTTCAGGCTCAATCTCTGGCATTCCATATGGTCCCCCTAAATACTGGCAGGCATAATCCCTGACTATAGAGACCAGAGTTAGCCTGGAGCAACATAGGGTATCTTATTCCACGAAAATAAAAGTCAGCAGAACTATATACAGTGAGGTATGCTGGATGGGAACCTAGAACAGGAAAAAGTGGAGAGTGAAAACCTGAATAAAATATAAATAAAGTGAGAGGCTAAGTTGATGGCACCATATCAAGGTTGATTTCTCAGTTTGGGCAAATACTCATGGGCATATGTCATAATATTAGAGGAAATTGGGAGAGAGGCATTCAGGAACTCAATATTGCTGCCAATTTTCTATGAACCAGAAATTACAATCAAACTTCAAAGACTGGCTGATGAATACCATTTCTGGTTTGAGCTTTAAGTCAGAGGCTGTCTCTGATGCCCCTAGATGCCCACAGCAGGACTGTTGTGGCCCAATGTTGTGTTTTACTAGCTCCCTCCTTCTGCCTCTATAATGTGGTGAGGCGCGATGCCTGTGGACTGAGCACACTCTAACACAGTGTAGAAAGTGGTGCCGATTATGGGACCCAGCCACTGTCACCTCGACAGCCTCCCCTGGGAAACCTATAGGACAGCAGCAAAAAATCAAGTCAGACAACACTCAGTATAGTGTATATAAAGATACTTTTAAAGAAGTCAGCACAATATTATAAACTGAATAACTGGTAGCTGCATCTATTATAATCAATAATGATTTACAGATGACCTGTCCTTCTGTTGACTTCAAAGCAACAAAGACTTCAGATATGACCTTCTGAGTTTCTACAACTACATCAATTCACTTGCCTTTCTGTAAAGGGAAAGGCCAGACCACTCCAGGAAGCAAGAAGTTTCAGGGTTCTGGTTACAATGAACCACAGATGACATCAGAGACGGGAGTGGTCACTACAGTGAGTCATTTGGGAAACACTGACTGACTCAAGAATACCTCAGGACCTCTCTCCAACTTTTGCTGTGCCATTCACAAGCTCTACACAATTAAAACTATCTTCTATGAGCTCCAAGGACAAGATCCTTGATGGAGTAAATCCACCTTGAAAGACAGTCGTTTCTGTCTCATTTCTGAGCCTGTCTGGGGCCTAGTTCGCCAAGATGACTGTTGGTAGAGGCCTTTGGATTGGTCCTCATATTGCCTTCTAATTAGATGTCTCTCAATTGGTTGCTTTGGTTTTCTTCTTAAAAAGATGTTTCCCCATCGCCTCTTCATCTGGCTTTTTCCCCTCCCCTTCGGGTGGGCTTTGTTTATCCCAATAAAGACTACTCAGTCGGGCTGGAGGGGTGGCTGACATCTTGACTCATGGTTCCACGTAGTGGAGCAACTGGCTTGTGGGTGAACAACTTGCAGTGTGAGTTTCTGGCCTGCTATTTCTTCCCAACTGTGTACAGATTATTTCCTGTGTCGGAGTTGCTGCTGGATCTTTGTCTCTTGCCCTACCTGGACAGGGAGCATGGGAATCCCTCTCCCTCTCTGGGAATTGTGCAACAAACAACCCACCAGGGAACAGCATTCTCAGCTTGATCCGATTTTCCAGCCCAGGTTCTAGAGGTTGGGAAGATTCATCCCAACTCAGTAAGTGGAGAATAGGAAGGGACATAGTCCCCAAAGATACTTCGGGTAGTGATGCCAAAACGAGAAGTTACGATGCTCTGTGTGTAGAGCAGCATATGTTCCCTGGAATCATGTGGCTTTTGTAATTGATGATCACAGTTGGTTGGGCAGATGTACAGACTTCAGGAAGAGAAAAGTCAGGTGCCCTACTCCCCTGTTCCCCACTGAACTGCCAAGTTCAGTTGCCTAGGGCTAAGGGAGTTCTGCCCTTTCCCCTCTGCGTGTTTATAGACCTCTTTTGAATACTCTCAACTTGAATTCAGCATATCACGTATTTATCGAGCATGCCAGGCACTACATAAGGTCCCTGACTCTGAATTATTTATAGACTTCATTAAAAGAAACAATAAAGTTCACAGTGTACCCCAAGCTGTTTGAAACAGCTGGATAAGGAGGGCGTTATTTTATGCCACAAAACACACCTGCTTCTAAGTGTTCAATCTAATTTTCTGTCAGTTTATAGAGTTGTGGAACTATCGGAACAACCTAGTTCTAGAATATTCCCTTCACCCAAAAATGTGACTCCTGCTCCGTGAAGTTAATCTACCTTCACACCTCAGCCCCAGACAATGTATAACAAACCTCCTTTCTGTCTTTATAAGGTTGCCTTTCTGGAACATTCTGTTTGATGACTTCCTATGTGGTATTCTGTGTCTTGGCTCTCTCCTAGTGGGAGTTTTGAGGTTCATCCTCTGTAGCGTTATAGTGGATTTTAGTATTCAAGTCTTTCTTCCACACAGGGTGACTGGATTACATTTTGTTTCTCTATCCATCAGTCACTAGCTGGGATGATCATGTTTGCACTTCAAGGGTTCTATGAACCTGCTATTTTTTTTTCTTGTGGGGAAATACAAGGGTGAAGTTTCTGAGCCACATGATAAATATCCTTGAAGTGCTAAAATAAAAACCAAAACACTTGCTGTGTGCCACTTTGTCTTCAAAGAGAAAGGTTAAAATTTTAATCACCCGAAGCAAAGTATAATCTCAGCATTACTCACCTACCGCTAAGAAGATGGAAGTAGGCCAATCTATTTCAATGATTCCAACAAAATTTGTAGTGGTCTAATCTCACAATACCTTACGAAATCACCTCTTCTTTTTATTTCCTAATTTCCTTTTACCCAATCTAAAAAAATTCTCATCTCTCAAATCTTCTGGCCTATTTTTGGTCTACCCTCTTTCTTTTTCTTTAGCCTCTCTGATTTATTCCTCTGCTAGACACTGAATGAGAAAATTAAGAACATGGTTCTGTCTTATCAAGGCAAAGCTGATTATGGAAAATAAACATCACACTTTCACCTCAATAAAAAACATGAAACTTTGCCAGGCCAGTTTTTCTGAAAGATTATAGGAAATTCAGCTAGTCTCTCTGTCTACCTTTATTATGTTACTGGATCAGTCCATATGGGCTAGGCTAGACTGTAACAGCAAACAATTCCAAATTTCCTTTATTATAACAATTGCATGGATATGTGCGGTTGATAAGGAAGTTCTAGCCTTTTTCCATCATCTTGATCCTGGCTGATGAACTTGCCCAGTCTCAAATAGAGTCACCTCCATTCTCTCAGTGACAAAGCGATTTGTTTAAAGGGTTTTGCACTGGTAATTAGTACTTATTATAAAAATGACACACATCACGTCTGCTTGCAACTTATTAGCAAGAACCCCTCAAGGTTCTCACTCAGTCACAGGCGGACCAAGAAAAATCTTGCCACATGTTTGTAAAAGAAAACAACAGGAAGTATTTGACAACAAGCCTAATGCTTCTTATGGCTCACTGCGTTCCCTTAAACCTAACTTTTGCTAAAATATAGATGTTTGTGGACCGAAGAGATAGCTCAGTGGTAGGGTTTTTGCCTTGCACGCAGTCAATCCAGGACCGATGGTGGTTCGAATCCCAGCATCCCATATGGTCCCCCGTGCCTGCCAGGACTAACCCCTGAGCTCTGCTGGGGTTACTCAAACCCTCCTTCCCAAATAGATGTTTGAAATAGGATATTTGCTTAAAAAAACAAGAAGGAAGAATACACTTATTCTTTGTCAGGCTTCAGAAAATAGACATAATCACCAGCAAATGCACAGACAATATTTTTCAAATATTAATAAAATTCTTTATTTAAAGAATATCAGTGAATCTCTTTTGTTCTTTGTTTTCAATAACAATTATTCTGTGAAAGAATGATGGAGAATCATGCTTCAGTAATATGATATGCATTCTACCATAATCACCCACCAATGGATCATCAGTATTCATGTGCAAAGATTCAATGTACAGGACCTAGAGATAGTACAGAGGGTAGGGTGCTTACCTTACACACTTCTATCCCTGGTACCATCTATGGTCCCCTTGAGCCTACTAGGAATAAAACTTGAGCACAAGCCTCAATGTGAGCCCTAAACACTGCTGGATGTGACCCAAAATTAACATCAAAAGAGATTCTCTTTAGAGTGTTTCTCTAAGTTCCCAGGATACATTTTAGATTCATAAACCTGGAGAGTTTTGTGTTGAAGTCTCTATCACAAGTACTCTTTCTAGGTACTTTTTACTCTACCTTCTCTTGCACCTGCTTTGTTGTCTTGTTCCTCCTCTCAGACTCGCAGTGGTTCCCAGCACCACATTTAGTATGTTCATTTTGTTGCTCCTAGGGATCCTCCCTGAAGGAGAGGAACCATCCATCCAACATTGTCAAGAGTCACCTCCTCCAATACTTGCAGCCAAACCAGGGTACAGCCCTGCCTGAGTCATGTTCAGAAAACATGGGACAAAGGTGCAGAAAGTCCTCTCTGGACTGGAAAGCCAAGAGTGGAGGAATGAGTACCTAGAGATATGAGGTCTCTTTATGTTTTCAGGGATTATTTATTTATTCATTTTATTTGGGGGTCACATATGGTGGTGCTCAGGGCCATCTCCTATCTCTGTGTTCATAAATTACTCCTGGAAGTGCTCAGGGGTTATATGGGATTCTGAGGATCAAACCTGGGTTGGCTACATGCAGGCAAGCATTCTGTCCCCTATATTATAGCTCCAACTCTTTGTAAAAGGGAAAGGGTTGTGTTTATAGGCAGCATAATTGATATGTGTCAACATACTGATACCATCTGGGGTGGTTAGCTCTACTGGGATATTAATCATGGTTATACTCTATGCTCACTACTCTGTACAACACTGACTCTTTATTAAGTCAAAGTGCTAATATCTTTTGAAAATGAACCTTCCAGGAAAGTCCATTAAGGAAGATTATTGTTCTTAAACTTGTGTGTAGATCATTAAGATGTCCATTAGAGCAGAAATTTGTAATGGCTTACTTTGAGATCATACCAAATGTGAATTAAAATTATTTCACCCATGTCACTGTTTCACCTCACAGTGGTGAGGCTACGCCTTGACACATATGTAATAGGACTCGGTTGCTTGCTTTCATCAACAACCACCAGGAACTAGGATCAAGTTTTATCTGACCCAGAAAACAACTTCCTTTAGTCATCTTCAGAACTTGGTTTATGAAGTAGCTCGAGCAAAGATCATTAGACTCCAATTTATATTTCTGTTTTTATATTTGTGCCTGTGAAACTAATTCAGTCTAATCCATCTATTTGGATGATTTGGAAACCTTCAAAAGATAAATACCCACTGTTGTAAAATGTTGCCAGAGGAATAAGCCATTCAAATTAATCTTACTAAACATCAGTTAGTGAGCGATGATTTATTCTACTCACTTAGAAAGGAGTTTCAACACGCCTTTCTACACAGCTATTTGATCTTGTGGCTAGCCCTTGTTGACAAGAATTGTTTTAAGAAAAGAAAACAGCCACTACCAAAGTTAATGGTCGTTTTCAGTATAATCTGGGATTTACCCAGCTCATGTTAAAAGCATTGCTTATCTGAATTGAACTTCATCATATGGCATTAGAGAACTTAAATAGTATCAGTGGTTCGAGCAACGCTGAAGGCT
Source organism: Crocidura indochinensis (assembly GCA_004027635.1). Lineage (NCBI taxonomy): Eukaryota > Metazoa > Chordata > Mammalia > Eulipotyphla > Soricidae > Crocidura > Crocidura indochinensis. The sequence continues at coordinate 9,337 of PVKC010029628.1, forward strand.
AGATAAGAATCTTCAATTCATACACGTACTGAAAGTGGGTTGAAGGGCAAAGTATATTTAATGATAAATGAATGCCTGGGACTTGCTCTGAACCAAATAACTCAGAGATTAAATGATATCCAGAAAGCAAATGATCTCAATTTCTTCTGTAAAACATGCTTGCTTAAGACATATACCCTCATAACGGCTGATTAAGACTATGGGAAAGTTTATTGAATTTTATTGATAATGGCTTTACTCCACCGAGAAATGGAACAAATTGAATCTATAAAGCATAGGGGTCAGAGATTTTTTTCATAGTTTAATATTCCCTCATCCTGGGGCAGGAGAGATTGTATAGGATATAAGGTGCTTACCTTGCATGTACCTGTCCCTGGTTTGAAATTCCGGGTATTATATATTTGGTCCCCTGAGCACTGCTAAGAGTGATATCTAAGCATAAAGCCAGGTGTCAACCCTGAGCACTATTGGGTGTGGCCCCAAAATAAATTTTACATGAATTTTTAAATAAAATAAAATAAATAAATAATATTTTTTCAAATCCTGCCCATCCTGGGAAGGGGTGGGTATGCAGACAGTGAACTCTGGCTAACTCATGTCTTCTAACATCCATATTTTTTTTTCTGCTGCTGCAACTCCATTTCAGGAGCTCAGAATTTAGGCCTTTAAGTTCAGCTGAGATTCAAACATCTACTTCAGAAATTTGGGCCACTGAGTCCTCTGTGTGAACACATAAGATGGATGTATGAACTTGGAAGAAGTGGGGAGATGAATGTACAAATCAATCCTTTATGAGTGGGAATTGAGCGGCTATTTTCAGAGCCATGAAATGTATAGAAATGTGGAAAAGGGGGTTTATAACTAAAATGATCCTGATTTGGACAATCTCAGCTCCTTGAACCCCGTCCACATTCTCAAAATGACTGATTACCTAAAACCCCATTACTAGCTTCAGAGGTGGCATGTATTCATGATGAGCCTCCCAGATGCTTTCCCCTGTGCTTTCCAAGTCGAAGGAAAGATAAAGGATTGGTTATCAAGAATATTTGTGCTTATTCTCTCCCTTTACTGAGGTACTAGTGGGAGAGCTACTTATTGGAACCCATCAACACAGCCACTGACCTAAAGATTCATCCTTTTCCAAATGAAAAACGAGTCAGTCAAAATTTTATCTCTCAAACGTTTTGACAAAGTGTCCTATCAACTAGTCTTTGACAAGATACTTTTAAGTACATATGGACCATACCCGCAAAGGCCCTGTTTCACCACTCCTCCATGGCTTTCTGCAGAGACAACAATCTGATCAAAACTCCAGGCATGCCAGAATATATGGGCTGACATCATCAAGACTTTTTTTAGAGTAAATGCAGGCACCCTCCTTCTGCCTTCTCATACTTCCAGAAGCCCTGGCAACTGAAACTATAATCCACAAAGCTACAGTATCAGCAATAGAGTTTAAGCGAGGAGTATCTGTATTTTTGTTTAATACAGATACTCCTCGCTTAACGACCAAGTTTTATTTGGTTGTTAGTGAATTGGTCGTTAAGTGAGGAACTGCACGTACTGTATACAGTAGTACAGTATATGCATAGTACTTGACAATACAGTATTCTGAATATGTAAAATAACGAGAAAGATCAAACTGAAAACTTCCACTTGTTTTAATTTGCATAGGTGTGTAATTTACACACAGTACAGAACATAAAGTTAGTAAAGTAGGTACATTAAAGCACCAAATTCCACAGTACTGTACTGTAGAGTGTACAAGTTGGAAAACGGATATTTAAAATAAAATAAAGTAATGGTGAAGAGATGGTCATAAGTGTGAGTGGTCGCTAAACAGGTAGGTCATTAAGCGAGGAGTATCTGTCCTGTTTTTCCCGCAGGAACACACCTATGTAGACATCCGTGTGTTTCTGAAGCCACCTACATTTTCAGAAACAAATGAAGTAACAGAATGATGAATCAGCCACAAGAACTTAACTAAACTTTCTAACGTGACTTAATGACCTCATTGCACTAATTTCCTAATTTTCTTATTGCTGAACTGTACTCTTTTTTTCCTCTTCTTTTTTTAATGATTTTACTCCTACTTACCTGAAAACAAATATATTTGAACAACTTCATCACTATGTGATACATGTTCTTTAAGTAAATTAAATTATATTTTTTAAAAAGAGCATATGAAGATTTCTACCAAGTTTCAGAAAGAAGTTGTTTATTTTCTTCATGTACTTAGCAGATCCTGGTTGGTTAGCCCAACTGCTTACTGATTTGTCTTTTCTCTATTTCTTTCCTTATCTTTTCCTCTTCACTTCAGGGATTAGAGTCTTGTTCATTTTCCCCCACTACTTTATTACCATATCTAGAATAAATAATGGGGGGCCGGGCGGTGGCGCTGGAGGGAAGGTGCCTGCACTAACCTAGGACAGACCACGGTTCGATCCCCTGGTTCCCCATATGGTCCCCCGTGCCTGCCAGGAGCGACTTCTGAGCAAATAGCCAGGAGTAACTCCTGAGCATCACCGGGTGTGGCCCAAAACCCCCCCCAAAAAAGAATAAATAATGGACATTAAATAATTGCTAAATGAACAAATGAAAACAAATGAAAGTGTTCTCTGTGTGTGACCTGGTTTGGCAAGCATCTCACTTCCCTAAAATTTGGTTTCCTTCAGCAAGTGAAATTTTAGAACAAACAGTTAATGGTCCTTTTCATCTTGGGTTATTAAATTTCATATTTAGAGAAGATATCTGAGGTATTTTTTTATTTTTTTTTTGTTTGGGAGCCATGCTCGAGCAGCGCTCAAAGGTTATTCCTGAGTCTGCTCAAAAGGATCATTCCTGCGAGGCTTAGGGGATCGAACCTGGTCAGCTACATGCACAGTTCTATTAGTGCTCTGGTCCAGATGAGGAGGTTTAGGCTGGAGCAAATTTTCTTACTTTGTCAATCATGTTTCCAGCTACTAACTCTATTTCCCCTTCAAAGTAATTTCCTTTACCTGAAAAGTAGAAGAAATAACAATGTCTAACTGTACCCATCAGGAACCAGCTAGAAAGAAACCAAAATAGATATTTTCAATGTAGAAATTTATCATGGGAACTTGATTATACTCCAGATTCACAAAGTTCCAGTAAGAGTAATGCAATTGTCAAAGTCTTCGTATGGTCTAAAATTAAGCTATGAAGGCATATGTACACATGCATCACACGCATGCCAACACACAAAACTTTAAAAACATGGTACTTCTAAATTTGGGACTATTGTCATCTCTATTGTGAGAGGCCTAAAAGAGAATTCTTTAGAAAGTAAGGAAAGAGGAACAGTAAGAATTCAATTAAAAATTCAAAGGACCATAGAATTAAAAGAAGGAAAGTTGGGGTGATGAGTGGGATAACAGTTGTTCAATTCATCCATTCTTTACACTGAAAGAATACTACGGAGAATTTCTATTTAAGTAAAAAGAAAATGAAGAGCCAATTTTGCTGTCGGAATTAGTGATTATTTTAGTCCCATAGTTCCCTGGTGAGTGTATGTAGTTATACTGCTAGAGTTCAACACTAATGCTTACTCAAGAATTAGATAATCCCTATAGTGATCTATTGTAGCCAGGCTTAGAAAAGATTCTCTCTTGCATCTCCACATACATCAATAGCTTTCATAAAGTATAAATCAGTGAGAAATTGCTAGCATTAGACTTTTAAGCAATTAATTTTAATCAATATGAAAGCCAAAAGATTGATGTGGTTGGGCTTTTGCCTTTCTCTTCACATAATAAAGATGCAGAAACTATTTATTTGAATTTGTTCATCAACCTTTGAGATTTTTCATTTAGCTAAAGTGACAATAACTGTCAAATCATCATCATCATCATTATCTGGAAACTTTTCTACAGATCTACCTTCACACAAATGACTGGGTAAAATTGAGCATGTTTGATAATAGAACTCATAATCCAGTCATATGCCAGGAGAGAACAAATTATCCAAGGGAGGGCAGTTATATCAGCAATGCAAACACCCTCTAGATACTCAAGATGGAAGTGGTTTCAATCACAGAAATGAGCATGACCATGTTGTATATAGTCTTTGGGAATAAAACATAGGTTAGAGTATGTAACACAGCCTGGGATCTCTGTACATGGAATTGTCAATATTGGTTATGGAGAGGGAAAGACAACATCTCTTACAGATGACAATGTGCTTGAACCTTCTGGAGGAGCAATGGCAGGTTGCTTCTACATATCTCCCTCCTCTTCTCACTCCCTGATAGGATCCTGGTTGTTGAGGTATCCATCTCTGTTTCCTAATATTTATTTTTACATATGCCTATTTGCAAATATACATATGTGAACAGTAAGATAAAATATATATGGCAAGATGTGACAAGAAACATATAACCTGTCATATATTAAGTGGCATCTCTTGGGAAATATTTGCTTTCAGGCCACAGATAGCAATACTCAGAGGTTATGCCTAGAAGTATTCCGGATAGGGGCCAGGGAGATAGCACAGCAGTAAGGCATTTATTTGCCTCATACAAATGGTGGTTCAAATCCCAGCATCCCATATGGTCCCCCGTGCCTGCCAGGGGCAATTTCTGAGTATAGAGACAGGAGTAACCCCTGAGTGCTGCCAGGTGTGACCCAAAAACCAAAAACAAACAAAAGAAAAAAGAAAAAAAACAAGAAGTACTCAGGATACCATATAGGATTCTGGGAATCAAATCCAAGGTAGCATCATATAAGGAAAGTGCCTTACGTGCTGTACTATCACTCTAGCCACTTCTTAGGAAATTTTTGAAGATAGACTTCTCTCTCCTAGCTACTGTCTATGTAAAGTATTGCCTACACTTCTACAACCATCTTGCTAACAAAAGGGAATGTGGCAAAGAGAATTGAAAGCATGAAATGGGCTAATGACTTCGAAAGTCTCTCTGACTCGTAAGTCACTGTTAAATGAAATCAAAAATTTTGTTATTAAATTAGCTGGTGTGAGGTGTGAGTTGGGTTTTGAAATTTGGAACCAAAATTTCAACTTCAGGGCAATTGTCACTTTAAGAGTCTGCTTATCTTCTTAAAGTTTTTCTTACTTAGGGGGCCAGCGGTGGCGCTGCAGGTAAGGTGCCTGCCTTGCCTGCGCTAACCTAGGACGGACCGCGGTTCGATCCCCAAGTGTCACCAGGTGTGGCCCAAAAACCAAATAAAAATAAAAAGAAAAAGTTTTTCTTACTTACTTTAACTTTATTCAACACATACCAGAAAGCCAATCCTAATACCTTCTTTTCCTTGAAGTCTTTCTCAGATATACAAAACAGGCTCCCCTTTGTTTTAAAACAAGAGTGCCTACATCTACCTAACATTCATCATTCTGAAGGTACCAATTGCCTTACCCAACCCCCAGTGCCATTTGATTCTTTATCAAATTAAGGTCATTCGTTGTTTCCAAATCTCCTTTATGATTGATTATTCTCCTAATCTGAATTACTTCTGCAGCTCTCAACTATTCACAGAAGAGCTATTATGGGTTCTGGAGTTCTCGAATCTGCACAAGCTTGCAATTCTCTAGATTTCTGACTTTATTAAGATAAGTTTCTTAAAACTCTGGGGTCTTCTTGGAGTGGAGGCAGGCAATATCTTCCCACAC